>OENT01000627.1:0-77780 GCA_900239685.1 Rotaria macrura
TCACGCTCATTGTACGATGGCACCTGAATATTTTTCGATAAATTTTACATCAGTCGATAGAGAAATATTTGCTCTATTCTGGAAAATAAAATTGAGATTCATATGTCATCCAGAACGTGAGTTATTGACATTTTTCTGAACATGCTTGTTTTTCCGGCAAAATTAGGATCACCGACTGTACATGTATCTAATTCCTCCAACCAAATTCGTTTATTGTTCAGTAAGCATCGAGACTAGATATGAATGAAATACTTTCCCTTCATATTTCTGGGTATCCATTGTCTGAGATCGAAAAGCTAGTGAAATTTTTATCACTTACGAATAAAAAAAGACCCGATTAACTGAAAATGTAGATGAGTTGCTCCTCAAAACAATACTCTCATCGTGTAGAACACAGTACTATTACAGGCAGCTTGAATCATAAAAAATCTATACGGAATTCTCATAGAAATTTCACTAGTTTTTGACATTAGATATGCCGTTCAGCTGTAATACTGAACAATACGATTTATTTATTATTAAGTCACGAAGAAGAACGCTACTTCACAACATATGAGCTACTAGTTTTGTATTCGAGATAGACAGTTGATAACAAATTAATTAGATTCCTTTTATTCTTATTGTTTTATCCTAAGTAAAATGCAAATATCTTGCTACAATATGATTTTTTATGCCGAATTGAATCTTTTTCTAGATGATATGTTGGGTCCTGATGATGATCTATCAAATGTTCCCATGGAAGATGATGCATTCGATGAATTACAAACGGTTATTAACAAGACAATGAAGCTTAAAACTAAGAAAGATAGCATGTCAGCTGAAAAGGTAATCATTTGTTTCCAATCATGTTCGAATTTCTAAAAGAGAAAAACAAAGAAAATCTCATTTCTATTATCACTATGCATATGAGTTATGTGGTTACTCTTGTATGTACGAATATAGACTCCTGTGATATTTACGTGTATTTTTACAAAGCTACTTTCAGTTTATTGATGAATAACCTATGCTAGCTAACAATTGATAATTTAGAAAAATAATGTATATCGAATGTCCACAGACGATTTTTGTTTCCTCTCTTTTATAATTTTGAACATTTCAGCATAATCTATTTTCTCAAAATGTTATATAAAAGAATTTCTTGTCGTTGTTACCTGTTCTTCTCCCCTACGTCACATTGAAGTTGATACACTATGGTGAATATTCGGCTAGATGAAGAAACATCTTAATTTCGAAAATATATCAATGTAGACACTTGTGAGAATAATTTTACGCAAAAACAACATGACCTAACTTCGTATTTATTTAAACAGAGAAAATCTTGAATGTACCAAGTGTTGGCAAATATTCAACTGTTTCATAGTTAGATATTAAATGTTTCTCTCTAGTTTTGCTTTTCTTGTTCATTTAGTCTATTCTATTAGTACTTCATTGTCTTTCATGCGATCTTTTCAATAATATCACAGAAGATGAAGATTTGTAAAGTCGCATGTGACGAGCTGGTACAAAAAAAGCTGATATTATTTTTCTAAAGATTTCTATCAAGTATACACGAATACCTTTGATATTAATACAGAAATTAAAATATAATTCGATGAAGTCTAAAACACATTCGGGACTTGTTTATGCATTGCAAACTGTTTTTTTTCCATCGAACCATAAAAATGATTCTACTATCACTTAGTAAATTCGATGCAATTTCAAAAGTTTCTACTAGTGTAGCCGGTTTATATTAAAAAGTACTTCAATATGAATAGAAATATATATTTCAGACGTTCTACTAGTGTAGAAAGAATTGTAGAAAATTCAATAATCATTTAGAGAGAACGAAATTTTCCATATGCGATGCCTATAAATAAATGTACAAGAATGTAAAATCTTCATGGGAAATACTTGACTAGTTTATTGAAAACGTTGGTAATCATAGAAATGTCTTTCTAATCACCTACATGTACAATAGTTTAACTAGTCAACGTATTATCTTCCATTAGAATAGATCCGTGCGTTCAAAATTTCCATGTATGGTAACTGTCAAAAAAAAACACCCAGTAATTTTGCAACAAAAAATTGAAAAATTCGATTTTCACTACGATCAAATGACAAAAGTTGTCTTCAAAGTTAACTATTACTCTTATAATAACTTTCGGCAAGCTATGAAAAAGTACACGAATTTACCTTACATTTCTTTCGTCTCATTGCAGATACATCAGTTTACTATGCTAGAATTTTCTATAGGTGTTGATATTTTCTTTTTGTTATCATGCATCAATCAGTACCAAAGATTACGTTTGTTCTTGAGAATTATGTGTAGAGACAAGTTTTCAATACATATCACAAAATGAAAGTATAGAGAACTAAGTCTTTTCTATATGTATCATGTTGTAGAAGAAATTCTCAAATGGAATGCTACGCTATGAATTTCAACAATGTCAATTTACCGTAATTCTCGAATATGTATCAGAAATACGAGTAATGCGTAGGCTGTGTGATCGTGAGGAATTCGTTGAGATTGAATCTTACTAACGAAAAACTGCAACCGAATCAACACTGTTTCTTAATACTTGACGAAATGAAAAAATTCATGTGTTAAAACAATTGTATGATTTCCATAATATTGATTAAAATCAGTGGCTAAATTGAGTGTGTAGAAAAGATTTCATCCACTGTAGCATTATAGTGCAGGTTTATTCATTTGCTCGTATGTGTCATCGGTCTTATGTAAACAACGATGCACTTGTTTATTGAACAAATGTTTTTCTCAAATGAATTTTCTTCGATCGTCGGGACAACTTTTAACATCATATTCAAATTAAAGTTTTATCTTCTTTCTATTGTTTAGTTATACTTTTAATACTTTTCGCGCAAAAAACCAGTTAAACAAACTGTATTTCAATAATTTGTCACGAACACGATGCGTTCTTTCGGTATTGAGAGATTGTGCTTTGTTTAAAATTCGTTGTCGTACATTAATCATGAACATAATGTTGATCAGAGAAAATGTATCGTATTTTAGTTATACTCAACAGAATAATAGAATAAAACGAAAACAATCACTGTTACTATTCATATCGATGTTTTCTAATTTTCTCCTTCAAAGAGATCTATAACATCATATTTCTGAGAAAAGTAGCTATAAGAATAAACTATTGCATGTCACTTAAAAATGGTTGACGATTTATTAAGATATTATATACATATATATATATATATTAAGAGAGAGAAATTGTATTGAAACCATCATTTAGACAGTATCTTACGCATATTCAATTACATTAATGACTAGAGACATACAAGATAAGAGATCAGTTGATTCAAATCCTGATCGTATTACAAAAGCATGAGACTAGCGCTAGTAGTCTATTGCTGTTTAAATAGTCAGCAAAGTGCACAATAGACAGGTATTGCGCCGTTCGTTTCCTGTGTACTCATGATATATCTTTCTCATCTATACATTCTCAGGTTGTTATCACCTTGAAACTAATAGAATTACGAAAAATTTTTAATTGCCAAAATTCAGATTTCGCAATTAGATAGAACCAAATAAAGAGAATATATATATATCCGTTTTGTATTAGTGAAACTCGAACATGTCTATTGAAGAACAACATTGTTTTAGGTTCTTAGTGAATTAATTGAAGAACGTGATCGAAAATTAAAAATTGAAATTAAATCCGAACCTATGGAAACTGGCATTATTCTTCCACCTACTTCTATTCCGCCCGATGATAAAACTCTTGTACTAGATACAATGTCAGAATTTTGTCGTAATGTTGGTGAAAATGCTATCGATGCAGCACCGATCGTGCCCAAATTACGAGCAACAAGAAAAATAAAGCCTGCTATTGTACAATCAAGTAAAAGTTCATCATTGAAAACGAATGCAGCATTAGATCCTGACGATGAATTATTACAACATGCACTTGAAAATGAAGATCTTGATGATGATCCTATGGATGATACATCAACTGAAAATATCAATACAAAACCATTTCGTCTCGAAGAATCGATTTTAGCTGCTGAGCCAACGCTTGATCGTGGCCTTGGTAGTGCACTTAGACTTGCCGTACAGAAAGGTTTGTTTTCTGTATTTTTATGTTGAAAATTGAGATTTTGTTTTCTTTTTATTTCAATAGGATATATTGAACAAGAAAAAATTCGTCAAAATGCTCGTTTTGTTAGTGATATTTCAGCGAAAAATTATACGATCGAAGAAAAAAATTCTTAGTAAGTATCATTCAATACGTTTCAGCAAAAAATTATATTTAGAATTTGTTTTTTTTCCGAAATAAGGTTTCCGAAAAAAAAAGTTTATACTCTCCTACACTTCTTCAAGTCATTGACGAAAAATCGTCTCCTGCATTGTTTCACAAAACTTGACATGAAAAATTCATACATAAAAATCATTAGTGTTATCAATTTTAACTAATCCAGTTTTTTCGTGCGAATGATATAGACACATGAATGCAATTGACTTGTAGACGAGATAATTTTGAACATAAAATATATTAGGACAAGAGATACTTGACAAAGCTTTAATTAAGAACTTAATTCATTCAGAATTTGAAACTTAAAGCTAGATTTTCTACTAATTTTAGAAGTATCATTAATTTTAATGGAAAAATCTAAGAACAACTTTTTTTCAAGGGTTAATACTTGCAAATGTAAAACAGCGCATACTTTTCTATTGCTCGTTAAAGATTAGTGTCACTATCTAAAAATATAATGGCACCTGAAACATTTGTTTACTTCGGATTCGAACATTTTCAAGTGTATTTTATCTGTGTTTTAGCTTTTTAAAAGTAACCGAAAGCATACATTCCTTATTTTCTATTCTAGTGAAATCGACGATAAACATGCTCGACGTGATCGTTATACATCTGGACCATTGACAGATTTCAAAGAAAAAGAACATTATCGTCCGGATGTTAAACTTGAATATGTTGATGAAGGTGGTCGGCGTATGAATGAAAAAGAAGCATTTCGTTTTCTTTCACATCGTTTCCATGGTAAAGGTAGCGGTAAAAAGAAGACTGAAAAACGTGCTAAAAAACTTCTCGAAGAAGAGGTACAGCCTTAAAATTAAAAGAATGAACTATTAATCAAACTAAGTGTTCTCTTTTTTTTGTTCTATTTCCTCAGACAATGAAAAAAATGTCCAGTGTCGATACGCCCTTGCAAACATGTAATTTATTAAAACAAAAACAAGTTCAATTACAACAACCATACATCGTTTTAAGTACTAATCGATCAAAAGATTCTCAATATCCTCCGGGGTATATTAAAAATTAGATTCTATTCAAGAAAATAAATCATATCTCTTTATTCTAGAAATATTACCAAGAATTGATGTGTTTCGTTTTTTTTTCTGTTGTTCTCGTCACATTGTATATGAGTTAAAAGATACAAATAAAAGATATGAAACACAAGAAAAAAACAACAATATTTTGTATTTTATTTCTGTGTTTTATCGCATTGTCTAATTGACAAACTTATGATTTTCTATCTATGTAGATGTTATGAGCCATTCTGTTATTGTGCCTCCTGTTCATGAAACATCACCGCCACCATTTGACGATGATGTGGATGATAATGATATAATTCCTACCATACACAATGTTGAATCATCATCGTCGACTTCATCAGACATATTGAACAACAGTTATGATGATTGGAAATCCATCGATGATAATAATGATACTGAAGTCACTCAGATTCAAAATAATAGACAACCAATTAATAATGAAATAGATATTATTCAAGATCAAGATGATCAATCTATAGTTCCGAATGGTTTTGACAGTAATCAAAATCACGATGAAAAAAATTTCGATAATAACGAAAATATGCAAACAAGTAATTCTGTTACGAATGAAGAAAATTTGCAAGAAGAAAAAAATGACGATGATTGGGCAAATTTTGCTTCTTTCGATGATAAAACCGATGAAGCTTTCGAGGTGAATATTTTACTGGATTTTTCTTTGACTATCATAAAACTTCAAAAATTGTTTTTCAAATTCTTTGATAATATTTCGTATTGAAATTAAATGAGAAGTGAATATTAGTAGTTCAGTGGTATCAACCAATAGAAAAAGAATGTTTGAGAACACATTCATTATTTCCCTTGTTGCCTGTAGATACACGGTGGTAATAGTAATATTGATAAAAGTATCTAACCTATACATGCTTGTTGTAATAAACCTCTATTGAGATCAGGACTAAAATGTTTTCATCAGAGACCATACTATGTATGATTGTATAGAATTTATGTCGAATGTTATCATATGATTATAAGTATTTATATACTCAGTTCCAATCTCAGTAGACGAGAACCAAATATCATTGATTTCTTACGTGTCTGATTCGATGAGTAACTACTTTGCACAATAATTTATGTGAAACGAGACAAATCTATTACCGGTGTTTTATTAAAAGACATTCCAGTTCGTTCATAACTCGTTATATGGATTCAATTGGTCTCATGCAAAAATGAAAACTTTTGATCAAACTGAATTACCTAATAGAAAGTTATCAGTTTCTAGTATCGTTTTTAACGGGAGATGATGCAATTGATTCAAATAAGGCAGAGGAATGGAATCCGAAAAATCGCAGAACAAATCAATACTTTTTTTTTGTTATCCTGTATTAATATTTCCTCGGTGGTTTTTGAGCTTATGCTTTTACAAACAAAAATTTTTTTCCAATTCAGAGAAACTTATCTAATGAATTTATCGAGCTTGCAGAAAACTTAAGATATGTTTTCAAAAACGGAGAAAGGCTCCTCCAAAATGTTCCAGAAATGTGAGAAAGTTGTCGTTTATTTTTCAAAAGTAGATTGTACCCTTTGCCATTCACTCCCCACAATCAAGTCGCCCCTGTTTACAAACTTTACATCACACTAGATATGAAAATGTGAAGTATATCTTTTTAAACTAACCACTACTTCTAGACTATTCCGACAACATCACCAACTAATATCGAAGAAAATACTGATAATGATTGGGCTGACTTTGAATCCAATACAGTACCAGTGACTGAAACAACAATACAGTTACCTAATGAAGAACCAACACAGTCACCTGATCCAGAACCAATACAATCAGCTGATGAAGAACCAATTCAATCACCTGATGAAGAGCCAACTTCTAAAGTAACAGAAGAAGATGACGATTTCGGTGAATTTAGTGAAGTGCAAGTTACTCCTGCACCTCAAACATCTTCATTAGAAACTGTAAGTTCACTTATATAGATTTCAATCATAATGAAAATTTCTTTACACGACTTAGCATATTTTAACATCTGAACAAATAGAGTCGTTATTATCAGCATGTTTTCCCGTTGAATGTTCAACATCATGTGCAACTGACGAGTCCTATATTTCCACTGACTTACCTTCTTTTACAACTTATAAAAATCCAACAAAACAAATATCATGCCTTGAATCTAGTTTATCGTATGTATAATTCATTTTTAACTAGACATTACTTTTTTGTTAACCATTTTGGTTTTCTCGACGATAATGTATATTGGAAATTTTATCACCGATAGAGAATATTTAAAACGAAGAGCTCCATGTTCATGAAAGAATATGTTGAAATGAACTTTCATATTTTTCACTTTCAATGAATAGCATATAATTTCAGCGTTGCAAATGGTTAAGGATCCCTTTTTTTAATGCATGAAAGAATATTGTGATTAACGGCTCGTTTACATTCGACTGCGACGTTGCCTAACGAAAACAACCTATTAAGATAAGCCTACGTTTCGTGCTCTATCTATGATAAAATTTGTACCTAATCAGTTTTTCTAAGTTCGACAGCCAGAAACGGTCGAAATCGGTAGCATTATTCTTCCATACTATTATAACATTTATTTTTTCAAGTTTATGGAATGTCTTATCAAATATATCCAATGATCCCGTTGGTATCAAATTTCAATGGCGTAAATCTAATTCAGAGCGTTTATTTCATCAAGCACTTGGAGTTAATGAACGTTTACGTGTATGTATTGACTTTTTACTTGTTGAAATTAAACATGCATTTTTGTATTCAATGAAACATAATTTCTATTCAGACAAAAACTGTTCCATTAACACCAGAAATTTTACAACCAGAAAAAATAAAACAAACACAAGGAATATCAAACCAATCAGAAAATATTAATAATGAAACTAAAGTAGTGTATTTTTGCAATTTTGTTTTCTTCTTTTGTCTATTATCTTTATTGATTTAGTCATCAAGTGACACTATTCGTCCATATTTTGATTGGAAACAAAGCGGTTTAGAAGATCCATTAGCAGGTAATTTTATTCGAATAATACTGTTGTTATTAAGAAAAAATAATAACACAACTATAAAAAATTTAAATTACACAAAAATAAAAAATCGATTATCCATATGTAATAGATAATGATAGTTCATGTCTTCCGTCGAATGTCAGTAAGAATGAGAATAATAACGGTAAGTTGGGCGCACGTTATTAATTCAAATCAATTCTTAATATGATAGTAATAAATGAATGCTCTTGCATGTGGCTACTAATAAAAAAAAAATGTTACTCATTGATTCTATTGTGAATGACAAAATAAATTAATTTATATTTTTCTTTTATTTTTTTCTTAAAGTTTTCGATGCAAATAAAACACTTGATCTGGATTTTTATGTCCCCACGATGAAATCTTTAAATGAAGTTGAACAAACCACATCGACATCAACTGTTCAACGGACTGATAGTCCTATCATTCAACGACAAGCACAACTGAATACAATTACAATTAAAACAATGGATCTTTGTCCGGGTTCGACAACAACATTGAGTGACGATGCTAAACGTATTATTGATAGTTTACCGAATTTAAATTTTATGAGTGCTAAAGCATTAATGTTTCCTATACGATTCAATTCAACTAATAATGATGAATCAACTACATTGTATTAATTTGATTTTTATAAACGACACTAGCATTTTGCAAATAACTTTATCTGTCGGCAAAAATTTATTTTTTTTTCTTGTTTCATTTCGGGAGATTTATGCTTCACTACGGGTCTTTTTCTTTGTTTTTGTATAATTGTATTGTCGATTTCTTTTTTCTTTCTTTTTCTTTTTGGGATCAGATTTTTGATTAGAAGAAAACAGAATGTCATCACTAATTATAAATATGCATTGAAAAATATTGTCTTCGTTTTATTTAAAACTAGAAACAAAGAAAATAGTTCGCATGATGTAATAATTCGTATATACAAATGATAATAATTTTGATTTGTTCTTTTTCTTATTCTGTCTCGTTTAATAATCGTTTTCTTTTCGATTTTGTTTAACGAGATTTGCCATTTCAAGCATAGCTTCAAGTAAACCATCGCCACTTACAGCACAGGCTGGTTGTATGTACCATTTATGTTTAGCACGCAATTCATTGATACCCAATTTTTGTATGATATCCGAAGTTTTCATAGCATCTATAAAAAATCCAGAAAATTTTAGGAGCCGATGTTAAGAAATTAACACCTACTTGGTAAATCTTGTTTATTAGCTATGATAACTATAGGTACACGAGACATATCATAGGATGAAACGATACCGTGAAGTTCTTCTCGAGCTTCATCCATTCGTTCTTGATCATTACTATCAACGACGAATATGAGACCATCAGCACCTTGATAGTAATGTTGCCAGAGACGACGAATCTTTTCTTGGCCACCAACCTAATTATCATTCAAAATTAAAGTTAAATAAAAAAAGTTAGGTTTCTTATTTAACAAAGAGAGAGAGAGAGAGAGAGTAATACATACATCCCACACAGTAAATGAAACTCCACGACATGGACTCACTTGTTCGACGTTAAAACCTATAGTAGTCATCAAATGATAGAGGATGGTTTTTTCATTCGCGTATGCAGATACATACCGATAGTAGGAATAGTTTGAAGATTTTCGTTAAGTTTAATTTTATAGAGAATTGTTGTTTTACCAGCTGCATCGAGTCCAAGCATTAAAATGCGTGAGGGTTTATCAGTAGCAAAGGAAGAAAGAACATCATACATTCGACTGAGAAAAAGACCCATTATTGTGTAATATAATAGTTTTGTAGTAGATCGAAGTTGTTTTCGAGAAAAATCTGATGAACCACCTTTGTTTTATGGACTTTTCGCCAATGCCACGTTGTATGAGACACGTCGACATCGTCGCAAGCCGACATGTAAAATACTGGTGATTCAGTCAACTACAAAAAATTGTGCAGAATCTTTTACCTAGACGACGTGTCATAGAGGTATGACTCATTATTGGTATTATGTTGAATTAATAGAAAAGAGAGAAAAGCAAGTTTATTTTCTGTTTTTGTTCTTAAAAAAAAAGAAAGTAACCTATTCTACGAGTATAGAAAGAGAATAAATTCAAGCGTAGTAGAATGATAATTTTAGAATATCCTTGAAAAGTTTGCGACGTCATCATAAAGATTCATTTCCAAAGAAAACAAAAGCAGAGTGCTATTTCGAAATTCTATACGGATCAAACACGTTGAATAAGAGCTTCAGAAGTATAAAATCAAATCTATTTTAATTCATCGAATAACTCATGCGTATCAATTACCTAGTGTTTTGTATCCTATGAATAATACCCATCTGTCGTATATTCTCATGTTAATGAGAACCTTTATTGTGTATGAGAATCTATTTGATATATATATATATATTTATAATATTTTTCATGTCTCTTTTATGAAAAAAAAATACGTAAACATTTGTTTACTACGAATGTGTGTGTTTGTTTTTTATTTACAAAAAAAAAGAAATCAACAAGAAAATCAAATCAATTTCAGTTACAAGTTGTTGATTTATTGTCTTTTATCATTTTTGCTAATTGTTGCATGGCTTCAATAATACCCTCACCAGTAACAGCACAAGCTGATTGAATAAACCATCGTCGCCTTGAAAGTGAATGAAGATTAAGCTTTTCGATAAGTTCACTTGGTTTAGCAGCAGTTGACAAGTCAGATTTATTAGCTATGATAACAACGGGTACCGATGACATACTACTATTTGTGATGATACCAAAAAGTTCATCACGTGCTTCTATGAATCGTTCTCGATCTGATGAATCAACGACGAAAATAAGACCATCGGTTTTATCAAAATAATGTCGATACAAAGGACGAATCTTGTGTTGTCCACCGATGTCCCATACTGTAAACGTGACACCAGATGCAGGTGTTACCGTTTCAACATTGAATCCTAGATATATAGGTAATGAGGTTCTAATTCGAAAATCAAAACGTGATTACATACCAATCGTTGGAATTGTTTGAACAGTTTCATTAAGTTTTACTTTGTACAGGATAGTTGTTTTCCCAGCTGCATCAAGACCAAGCATAAGAATACGAGATGGTGTTTGATTTGAAAATGATGATAGTATATCGTATAATCGACTGACGAGAAGGCCCATTATGTAAATGTTTTTAAACTGTGATGAAAATGTTCAAAAAAATATAATTATATATATATTTAAATAGTTTTACGACGTGGATCTTTACACGTGTACGTGATGATTTTTGCATTTCTATATTCCTATTGACAAAATTCGATGACGTTGATACTGTATTGAGTAATACTTAGACAAACTGATGAAAATTTCTCAGACAATGTTTGGATTGAATTCTTTCAGATGACGACCAATAGTAAAACGTTTTGGCCTTTTGTAGCAGCAGTTGGTGTTGGCGTTGGTTTTGTTGGTTATTGTGTGTATTTTGATCGAAAACGACGTAGCGCACCAGACTTCATTGAAAAATTAAAATCTAGTAAGTATTTCATCTTCTCAATATATGTATATGAGAGAAAGAGGAAGTTGTTCAATAAGAAATTTTCTTCAATTGGATGTATTGAGTACGAACGACAAAACAAAAGCAAAAACATATTGCCAGGATCATGATTGATAGAGAAATATCTCAAATCGATAATGTGAATTAGAGCTCGTATTGATCATTAAATATTCGAAAACATCCGAATAATTATGTTTTACACCAGAACACAATATAAGAAGGATGATTCTAAAAAGCTCAAGCTTAGTGTCGTTTTAGTCGGTCTTGAGATGTGGAACAGGCGTTGTTTCACTGAATGACATTGTTATTGATGCAATTTCATCGATTACATATTGTAAGAAGGGAAAAATGAACGAGTCAGTATCTTGAACAAATTTTAAATGCATATATGTTAAAATGAATTAAATTTCATGTGTAATAGGATATTCAATGAGTTATGAATCATATACTTTTTTCTTGAACATTGTTTAGAAAAATTTCAAGAATTATTTGTAACTATTCGAAAGAAGCATTTGAAAAGATCATGTACATATATTTGCCCGAATACTTTACTAGCGAGAAGTCGTTCGGTTTTTTGTCTAAACTCTTCCAGCGTACATTTTTATTCTTTTAGAAAGACAAAAGCAAAAGCCGTCTTCAAGTGACACGCGTAAAAATGTAAGACAACGTTCTACTATACGTTAGATATTAACTTATTATTATTTTAGATGGATACGAGTGATCCTGAAGAAATGCGTCAATTTTTCATTGACCAAATTCAACAAGGCGAAGATTGTTTAACTCGTGGTATGTATGCATAAGTTCCTTTCAATATTTCATACTATCTCTTGATATTTCAACAGGAGATTACGATAATGGCGTCGATCACCTTGCAAAAGCTGTTGTTGTTTGTAGTCAACCTCAAAGTTTGATGAGTTTATTTCAACAGACTCTACCGCCTGAGATATTTCAAGAATTAGTCATGCGTTTACCGAGAATAGTTCAAGTATAGTTTGAAAATTATTGTCGCAAAGAAAGAAAAATTCTTCCTTTTCTAGTCCGTCCATAATCCATCTTCGTCAACTGCCGGTAGTGGCAGTACTTTGGGGCTTGATTTGGATCTTGAATAGAACGAACCACAACTCATATTTATCAACAACGTACATAATCATGTCTTCGATCAATCAAAAGTCCATCTTGCTTTTGTATTCTGTTCTCCAATTCGTCCTTTACTTTTGTTGTTGTTTTTTTTTCTTGTTTCTCTGTTATCTTCCAGTTCAACTAGTTGTCATTTTATTCATTGATGAACGTGTATGATTAGCAAAACAACATGATACGACAAAAGAACTATTCTTCAGTCCTTCTTATGTTATTTGTCAAAAGCAAGAGAGATCTCTCTATAAACAAATAATTTACAGCGGATGGGAACTGGCAGCTAGGCGGTTTTTCTCCTGTTGATAAAAAAATGAGCTCTTTGAATAATGAATACCCCGAAGAACATTTTTTTCTCTTTTTTCTTCAGCAAATTTCATTAGTCGAGCAAACTTCAGTTTTACATCTTGTACTAGTATGACTGAAAGTAATGAAATAGTCCGTAGTTATTCCAAAGATCGATCAACGTATCAACACAATAATACGTTTATGAAATCAAAACTATCGAGAGAAATCGATATGATATCAGAAAATGACTGTACCAATCGAAATAATTCAATAATTCTACCTATATTTAATGTAAAAGATCGTGAAAAACATTCGTACCGTTCAATATCGAATGATACGCCTCATTTAAATGTGATTAATTATCAAATACCATCTCTACAAAAAACACCTATTTCTAATCAAACATTGAACAATAATAATAAACAATCGATGTTTCCAAAATTAACACCAAGAGTATGTATATGAAACAGCTTTTTAATTTACATTTGTAAAATTATCTTCACTTATTGTTTTGATGTTTAGTCTAGTTGTAGTAGTACGAAGAATTTCCCAGCTTTCACTCCAAGAAGTACGTTTGCGGATGATAAATATGGAATGCCAATAATAGGAACATCATTGAAACCTATGCCATCCTCATTAAGAAAATCTTCACTAGCAAAAATGTCAACTGTTTCAGAAGAAGAAAAACAGAAAATTCTTCAAAGAAAATGCTTACATCATCCAGAATAATATGAATGTCATTGAATAGTACTGACATCTTTCGAGATTGTTTTCATGTTTTTTTTTCGGCTTGAAGTGACTATATTTCTCTTATTTACTCAATACTAATATGCTAAGCTTATGTACATGCATATAGATATATACATATTTATTTATTTATTTCAATAAAATTCTATCGAACCGTTTTCACTCGATGATGTATTTCCAACAGGAAATGAAAATGAATGATTTATCTAATTGATTCGCCCTTTGAAAAAAAAAAGGCATGTGCAACTGACTTTAAAAGGCTAAATGATGAGATTTAAAGGTAAAACACTACGGCTTCAATGAGTATTGCTCAACATTGAATTTTTTAGAGCAACATATCAAAATAAAAACTTGAGAAAGTTTTTTTCTTATTCAAATGGAGAATGATATTGTTAGTGTTATTTCTTACGTTTCACATTGTCAAGAATTCTAATTAAATCATTTGATAAAGTTTAAATGGAGTTGAAGCAAATAGAAAAGCAATTTCATTTAGTGCAGATAATTATTATGGATCTTCATTTGAAATCTTCTTATGTTGCACATTTCAAAAACATAGTTATAACACAGTATATATCAAGATTAATGAATTGTACCACTTTATATGGAACCATTGCTCGCAAGCTATCTACGAATGAAAATTTCTACTTGAATCATAACACGAATCGAGATTCAAATTAAATGTATGTTAAATAGGAAAATGTACCTTTTTTATTTCAATGGAAAAATTTGCAGAAAGTTGTTCGCTATTTTAATAGTGAATCAATCAAAAGATTTGTAAGATGAGGATCAATGTGCGAGATTATAGTAGACTTGAAGATGCGCAAATATGGACAAAGATGAATGTGAAAATACAATTAGGATCGATCATAATCATAAATATATTCTGAAAATCATCGATGCGTTCGTGGAAAACTCGATGGGGCTTTTGACTTGTTTCAGATGAATAAACACTCTGTCCAACAGAAAATGATTGAGAAAAGCAGATATCTCAAACGTTTCGCCGATTGTTTTCAGTCATGAAACAAAATTAAGGAATGAAAGAGTGGCATAAGAACAGAGCAAAAACTACATTTCATTCATTCTCGAATAAAGTACACGTATCGAAGCAAACTTGATACTTAAAACAAAAAACGAATTGTGATCAAACAGTTTACTTTTTTCTTGAAAGGGTAAATAAATTGTTCAAAATCATTCATAAGAATTGAATAAGATAATTGTTTTTGTGTACTGAAAAAGTGAGTACACTACTAAAATCGGTAAGTGTGTCCTGCCGGCCGTTTATTCGATAACTCTTCACAATTACATTTGATTGAGTTGAAATTCTGTGCACAAAATTGTCTGATGAATATCTCAGTCGAGTTCGAAGATGAGAAGGATCCAGCAAGAAATAGCTGAGTTATCGAAAAAATAGTCATTTTTCACCAAACAATCCCTGAGGCTAGGGTACAGGGATTTTTTTCAAAAAAAACTTTTTTCTCAGAATTATCCACAGCGTATATAAATCGACTCAGTTTTTAATGCTGATTCCGAATCTGATATTAGTTTTTAACCAAATCGCAGCTTTCTAACAAAGCATTGGCTGCAAAAAGGTCTCAAATACACAAAAACTGAATCTAGAAACGAAATTGCCTAGATATGTCTGAGATGATCAGTAGTTTTGGAGTTTCCCAAAAAGGTTTACCAAGATACTTCATCCGTGCACACATTCTAGAATGACTGATTTGTCTGATTCACTTTTTGAAGTACGCATAGCTCTCGGACTTAAGTTCGAAGTTTTCACATTTATTTAATACTGACTATTGTACTGATGCATAATAGGTTTGATGACAATAATGTTGCTTTTTTTCCGATTGTCTGAAAATATAGTGATAAAAAATAAAATATCGTTATCTTTAAAACAACTCAGGCATTCAACTTCTCTCTTTGTCTTATAACGATATTATATCACGTTGTCGTAAGTTGTATCATTCACCAATTTGGACTCCATCAAAGTTCAAAGTAAGAATGCCAGTTACCCATGAACCACATGCTTGCCTCTTCTGAAGTATTTTAACATTAAAAGATGTCAGAATAATAGTTGTCATATGAAAGGATTTTCTAAAAAAGCCTCAAAAATTTACTTTCCTTCTGAAGACCTATATATGAAAATGACAAGATGTGATTTATGATCAAGTCACGCCTTTTTTTCTTCATGCACACACCTACATGCTGTTCACATATAACGGTTTCGTTAATTGTACAATTTTTGAGCATTCATACAGACACTGTACTCTAAACATTATGTCTACTAGAAGAGATAGAAAGCTTGCCTTGAACATACATGAATTATGTATCTATGGCAGATCATGTACTCCATATATTTTCAAGGCAGTAAATAATTGAGAAGGGACCAGATGAAGTTTAAATTTGATGCTTATGAAGAAAATAACCAAAAGCTATATTTTCACTGTAGAAAGTGATATACCGTTCATACAACAAAAGTATATCTCATTAAGTTTGGACGCATCCAAACAACTATGCTTACCTCTTTCTACGTATTCATATTATTTCTTGTGACTATTCATTGAATTTCGAGTAACTGCTTTTGTCTCATGTACACACTTGTACAAATATGACGCCTGCTCCTTCTATTTCTCTTTACTCTATGGATCATAGAATTAATGAAGAAAAATACTGGTACGTATTTCTTTAATATTATGAACGAAAAACGAAAATAGTTAAAAAAGATTACAAAATATTTAATATCCATTGTGCAAATGTCACATTGTTCTAGTTCAAATTGATATTGAGTAAAAGAGAGTAAATCTTTTGTTTTATTTTTCAGACTAGGTAACGTATACCTTCCCAATAAGGTATCTTTCATTACGCACGCACAAAACCTAACGTTTAGTACAGAACAGGTACAACTTCTTGTACTTTTATTTCTCTTTTCAATACATCCAATATTCAACATTGGCCATGATCGTATTGTCACTGTGATTGCAACTGAGAACATCGATTTCTTATTTTATATACTTTGATTCAACAAGAACGAAATTGTACTAGTTTGCTCAATAATAACAACTACCGACGAAGACACGCATATGATATAATAGATGCTTCATAATGCTCATTAAATGTATGATACCCATTTACCTTTGCTAGATATTCTTTCACTAGTTTCTGATCGATTTGGCATTGTTAAGGTTTTCTCCCGATTCGTCCCCTACTCGTCTCATTTCAAATTCGTCCCAATTAAAATTTTTCTCAACTCGTTCTTGTCTTTTTTTCAACCTCTCCTAACCCATCCCTAATTGTTGATCAAATAATATTTTGTGTCATCGAGAAAGAACTATTTATTATCAAAGAAAAATAAGATCACATTAACGGTACTATTATATTTATCGTTCTATTTCTTGACCAGTTTCATTTTCACAGTTTTTCCACAGCGAATTGCTGATTTTCACTCAGATATTTCTTCGTTTGTATGCTGCTCGAGTAACCGGATCGATTGGTCATCAACATGATCACTAACTGTTCCGGTTTTCCTGGTGTGCACAGAGGTTTCTTCGACAATGCTGTTTTGCATTCTACAATGCTCTCATCAACGATAGTTTTTGTATTACTGATTGATTGACATGCATGAGCAGATAGTGAACGAAAAAGTATAAGATTCTTCGAATGTTTTGATAGAGAACTTTTACAACAACGATCCGGACAGTGCCATTAATTCATTGCTTTGCATTCCCTTTTCTTGTATATTGATATGCTTCAGTGTTCAACACAGGTTTTGAACATTCGCTATATGTGTACTAAAACATGATAGTTATTCGATTTGCTAGAGTGATAAAACAATTTTCTTTTGTGCTGGTTTTTTCCACGTTTTTTTCGTACACCAGATGATCAACAAGATATAGGGTGTGGTGGAAAAAGCTGAAAAGGAAAATGTAGAAAAAAAAGAAGGAAAATGCCGAAGAAGAAAAGACAGAAATTGTAAACATCGAATGAAAGAAATAGAGAAAGTACCATGTCGAAAATCTAAATTTATAAATAATTTTGAACATTAGAAAATTTTTCTTAAAGCATATGATAAAAGAAAAAAGCAAAAAGAAAAATCGAAGTTGATAAGTATTATTTCTTTTTTTTGTGTGAGCCAAGTAGTAATGCTAAACCACTCAATAGCTTCTTTGCATTGAGTTCATCTCTGGTAAATCGTACTTTAATCGTTTCAAATTACTTGTTTGTTATTTTCACTATACTGATATACATGTAGTTTACGTATTAGCAGTGAACTACTATACACTGTAGACGATAAGGAAGAGAAATTTAGCTATTATCATAACAGCTAACACCAGGCCGGAAACTAAGATTTCGTTATCTATATATATATCTTTTGGATTCTACATTTTCATTTTCAAGAATTTTCTGCGCCTTCCTCTCATGTAGATTTTTTTCGATATTTGATTGTTATTCTACCTTTTCCTTTTTGTATTTTTATATTCTGCATTTTTCCTTTCCACCCTTTCCGTCGATTCGGAGATATAACGTGTTGTGATCAGTATACATAGCGTTCCATAGACAATTCTAATCACGGCATTCCGAAAAACTAGATGCCAATCAAGCAAGGGACGAGCTAGGAGTCGATTAGGATGGGAAGACTAGGAGAGCGACCCATTGTTAATCAATACATTAGTTCACGAAGTAGTTGTCAAGATAAGTGACACGTACTATTAATTCATGGAATTATGTATTTCAGCGCATTGCTCATAATTTGTCATTTCTCACGTTTCATCAATTTTTGTAAAAACAATCTTAGTATATGGAGACGAATCAATCTTCGATATTGAACAAAAGAAAATACGAATATTTGATAAAATAAAGTTATTCCTATAAATATTTCGTTGGATTTTTTTGTTTTTGTTAATGATTGGTGACCTTACAAAATGTCAACGTGCAGTCTTTCTCGTCTAATTCATAACGCTATAGGAATGTTTAGAAAGTAATTTACAAAGTGTGGACTATTACAAATTGAACAATCAATTTGTAATAGACAACATGTAGGGAATATTTCACTCGATATGTCGCAATTACTCTAAAAAAATGTGAGTACTATGAGACATTCATATTGTTCAACGATCAGGTAATAGAAAAACAACGCCTAATAGTAACGAAGAAACAGTGTATTATTAATGTACAAAAAATAAATATTTTAATTTAGTATAGAAATGTTGCATTTAATTTTTCAAGAATTGAACCATACTCAGACTGCATGCATATTTTTTTCAATGATGTTTAAACATTCGTTAAATTTTCTCTTCTTTTTAGTGGCTATTTCTATGTCCAGTATGTGTTTTTATATCACCTGTTGTAAATTTTTCACGTTGAAGTTTTTTTGTTTAGGTTCTTTTTTTTTCCTTGTATAATTTGTCATTTTTTCTTGCTTTTGCACATATATATTCAGGTTTTTAAATAATCGTAGAATATTTTCGATCAAAAGAAGTTTTATGACCAATAAAGATTGAAATACACGAACATTAATATACATATGCATATATATACATATATATATATATATGCCTCTTTATGTTTGTGTATATTTTTATAGTTCGTTTCGGATGAATGATTGTGTGTATCTTACAAAAAAAAAAGAAAAAAGTCCGAATTTGTAAGCCTTTTCTGTTTTGTATAATGGTAATGGAAATTATCTGTTGTTCGAATAGTTTATTTTGAGTACGACTCACATTGTTTTTTAAAACTACTTTGTTGTTTGTTTTTTCTAAATCAGTGTTCATCACACGTATTTTAAAAATGAGTAGGAATAACCTTCGATTATTTGAATACGAGATAGTAATACATCTATAGTAGTCCATGGAGATCTCATGTAATCTTTCCATGATGAATTAACTGACCATGAAACCTATTTAATATACGATTCATCAGTTTTCCTAGTTTCCTTATCACTTACGTTCGAATCAATAGTATATCTTTTTTTTATGAAATCGCACGATCGAAATAAATGATTCGAGTTGTTTTCAAAAGTAATAAATTATACTCGCACAGCAACTTAAGGTTCTGAGGAAAAACAAATATTAAAAACAACGTTTATATGTTGTCTTAATATTATTTCACTATAGATACCATCATTTTTTCAGAAAAATTCACATTGAGATGACAGCTAGTGTTGGCAACTTGGATAAAAGTAGTAGATCGAGCTATTTTTCAATTGTCAACTAAATATATCAGTACTTTGAGAAGCACAATCAATAATAACATTTTTGAGAGAGAAAAACAAACGGCAGAAAGTAAAGTATGCTTCTTGTCTGTCAACAGGATCTCATTGTTCGCCTTCGAGAACGAAAAACACGAAGGAAGAAAAAAAGAAAAATGGGTGCCGCTATTGGTGCTATCATTATTTTTGTTTTCTTTCTCTTAACCTTGCTGAAAAGGAAAAAAGTATTAAAGAGCATCAACAAATATTTTATTTTCATGTTGAAAGATGGAAAAAGTCTGCATCAATATTTGTATTTATGGTCAAATTGATATTGACATTTTCATATTTGATGTATGAAGAAAAAACAGCTTGTAGTTATAGAGAAAAACGCATATTCATTGATTTTTCTTTTTATTGTTTAGTTGTTCTATTTTTGTCTTTCTGTGTAGAAGTACATAATGAGTTTTACGATTATGTTTTGTTTCTATACTTACTCACATGTCAATATGAAATCTCATAGAGTTAGGTATATGTTGAAAAAGAAACAGTTTAACGAAATATATGGGTAGTAGTAAAAACTGGCAGGTTATTTAATTGATACGATTCTTTTTCCGTCACAAAACATTATGAATCATATCTTTGCTGTAGAATGTTATTGTAAAAACAAACATGTGATTCATATTAGATTTATTGCTCGATATCAGATTTTTATTGTCTTTTTTTCTATTTATTTTTGGCAATATTTAAAGGAATCACTTCTTTTATTTTTAGATATTGTTAGTCCTTCGTCTCCTATTTTTCTTCTCCATATGATATTTACATGTATATTTAATTTTTGATGTGATATAAATCTATTTTGACTGAATTAATATCTCTACGATGACTGAAACAACGAATGCTTCGGGAACATTAACTCGAAGTGCAAAGCAACTTGATACAATATATCCGCATTATTTTAATTCATTTCAAAATTATTGTTCGGGTCCAAAATCTAAATCAGTAGCATCAACATCGAACAAAGAACCACCACCAATACCTGAAAATTATAAAGTAAAAGCCGATCAAATCTTATATTCATTCAATCACATCCTTATTGAACGTCTAAGAAGTTTAACCCAATATACAAGTGTCTTGCCATGTGAATTCTTCGATAAAGATTCTAAGGCAGACTTGCAACGATATTTGATTGATCGTGCCATGTTTAAGATGATGAATGAAACTCGACTTATAAATTGGATGTCATCATTGAAAAAAATCTATCCGGTTCGTACATCAGGCAATGGTAATTGTCTTCTTCATGCTGTACTGATTGCCATGGTTGGTATACATGATTTTAATTTATACTTACGTGATCAACTTCTTCAATTTATGCATAAAAATAAAGCAGTACTTAAGAATACTTGGAAAACTGAACGAGTGAAAACTGATAGAATGTATGGTATTCAATCTGAAGATGTAAAACTTGATAGTGTATGTTTAAAAGAAATGAACGAAAAACAAATTTTATAGAATATCAAGGACATTGATTTGATTGTTTGTCTTTGTTTTTGTTTTCTTTAAGGAATGGGAAGAATTGTGTGATCTTGTTCGATACGAACGTTCTGATGATGGACAAACAGCATCAAATTTACACTTTCTCGAAGGTGTACACATTTTTTCTATATCAAATATGCTTGCACGACCCATTATTGTCTTATCTGAAGATGTTGTACGAAATAAACATGGTGAAGCTATATCATATAATGATTTGTTTGGTATTTATTTACCTATATTATCTAAACCAAACGATTGTACTTCCATACCGATTGTATTAGCATATGATCAGTCACATTTTTGTCCACTACAAACCAGTAACATAAATAGTGGACTCAAATCAGATAATTATCTGCCGTTGTATCAATCAATTGAACATATTCGAGATCAAAAATTATTACCGATTCGATTTTTAGGTAATGAAAATAATGTCGATTACCATATGAACTTACTCCATAGTTATTTACGTATTAAAAATTTATCTTACTATTGGGATCCTCAAACTGCACCTGTATCTATTACGTGTGCTGAATTAGGTAACAAATCAGTTGAACACAGCATTGATTTTTTTCTTCTTTATTATAATTACATTGCGAATTTTTCTGACATGCAAAAGAGAAATTTACAAGAGGAAGAAGATAGACGAAGATTTGAACAAGATCATAACTATTCGAATTCACCATCCCATGAGATTAAACAAGGACTACAAATTAAACACGATACATCGCCCCCACCACCGCCATATTCGTCGGTATTAACTAGATCGATTGAAAATAAACCTGCTCCCCTTTATGAACGACGGTCATCATACGATAAAGCTGTGGCTAATGGAACATCATATACGGCATCAATTGATTTTGCGCATCCACCGAATCAATATTCGGAACAACAAATTCAAAAGCCTCGAGTTCAAACACAAATCATACAAAGCACTTCATTAAATCACGATAATCAACATAGAGATGGCAAGCAAGGGTCACTTGCAAGTGACTGGGATTCGGTTAATAACGGTTTCATGCCTAATGATAAAATAGTAAACAATAATAATATTAATCCACGAGGAAGTGATTCAAAATTAAAACAAGGTAAGCTTGTTTTCTTACTTAGTGTTTTATCTATTCAGAAAACTAAAGTTTTCTCAGCATTGTTATTGATTATTGTTTCTATTCAGTGCGTGTGTGTGTTGTCCTTCTAAAAGAAACTATATCAATTATTAAATACATTGTGAAACACGATCTAAAAGTCACGTCGAAGTATAACGGTCCTGACATGTAGATGCTATTTCTCGTTGGTCGATTGTACGAGAGATGTTGTCGTTCTCTGATTTATGACTAATTAGATTTCGATAATCCTTTCTTGCAGAAAAATGAACCAGGAATGAAAATGTAAGAATTTTTCCGACACAATTAATGTTGACTGATAGTAAGCTACGAAAAATGCGTACATGAACTTTTAATCACTAAATTATATATGAGTTGATTTTATAATGTCTTCCAGTTTTAAGTGATATCATTTTCTAAAGTAATAGAGTAAAAGTTTCAATAACAACTATTAGTAGTATTATTACACATACAAAAATAATAAAAAAGCATGCGTACGTTCAGCTCAGGATATAAATATGGTGAACATACGCAAGCTTTCAATTATCATTATCTTTACTATAAGTATTAGCAAAAACAAGACAGAAAATAAAGAAAATCTGCGGAAAACAAAAGGAAAGCGTATTTTTATTAAACTATGATGTTTGTTGACCTTGAAAAAATCTCTCATATAATAGTCAGCTATTTAACATTAGATAAGTTCTCAAGTGTTAGATAATGAGCCTAAACATCGAGAATCAGGTAACTTTCAGTTTCAAGAGCCGTACTCGTAGATCAGCTTTTTTCTCGAGCTTCCTTTAACGAAATGTTGTTTTCAAATACGTAAGTAGCCAAGTCTATCTGTGATATAGAAATCATGTCAACGTCCTCAAACTGTCTTTTCTAGTAATTAAATACGAATCGACTATTATCATCAATTCCTTTCCCGAAGAACTATTGATTGATACCAGTTCACGTTCTCGATTTGACAACTGCCACAAGGTCTACCAAAAATCGTCTATCTATCAGAAATAGCTTTAAAATACTAGAAATATCGAGTCGTTCCCTTAGCTCTGATATAGACTTGTTTCGTGTTTTTATTATATTTATGAACACTACAGAAAACCAATAGGGAAAAGTTCGATACCGAAAATTAATAAAATAAGTCAATCCTTTTACATGAATTAATCGGCAACAAAATCGTGTTTCACATGTTTCTTACGCACAAATGTGTTAACAGCTATGAATTGAATTTCTTTTTTGTTTTGATTTCAATAATTGTTTTCCAAAATTTCGCATCATGCTGCATTTGAAAAACATTTTCTATCTTCTAGTGGCTCTAGCGTGCTTTCGACCGAGAGGTGTTTATGACTGATGTAAGAGAGCGTGAAAACGTCTTTTTCTTCTATATTTATATATATCTATATATATTCATATATGATTATTCTCTATTCCACTACTCTTATTACTTGCTAGAACTTTTCTTGACAAATTTCATTTTACATCCTACACTAAACATGTGCTAGTGCTTTTTGTCTCTATGCTTTTATTGCTATCACGCTTTATCCACACTTACACATACGCGCGAGCACACACACACACACACACGCATACACATTAAAAAAGAGTCCTTTTGATCAAAATTAAATGAAACTATAATTATAATATATAGGGATTATTAATAATGAGTAGAATTATATTCACTTCCTCTTTTTTATAGACTCGGATAGTTCAAGTTCGATATGTTGTATTTTATAAATACTCAGGGGACAAAAAGTGAGGCCTTGATTGTCTTGCCCTTTTTTTTGCAACTTTTACTTTGATTATGTTGAATGCACTTCTCTATCACTCTCTGACTTGCGTTTTGCTTCTCAAATCATATTCAATTATAGAGAACCGTTCAAAACGCTTTTATGGTTTCTCACTTAACTAAAAAACTGCAAATTAACATTATGCTGTGTGTTTGATCGAATCGACTTTGTTATCTAGTTTTCTTTTCAGAGCAATCAAATTTTATGCGAATTCCAGTCAATTCCTCTCTAGCAGACCAATCATCAACGAATTTAATCGATTTCGAACGAAAAACAGATAAAGTTCATTCGTGTTATCTTTGTAAAAAGCTTTTTGACGATTTACAATCGACTGGTTTGTGCCCTAAGTGTAGTTATACTTCGAAAAACCCTCCACCACACTATGGTTATAGTTGGCGACCTTCATCCATGCATATGAATTCACAAGCATATAAATACTCCGATTTTATAGTTCCATTATCATCATCGTTCCCAAGAATACAAGCATACCAACAAATAATATGCCCTAAATGTCGCAATTTTAATAGATTCAATGGAGTAAATAATGGAAACAATAATTTTTGTTCAGTCTGCCAATCGAATTTAAATATTCAACGTTTCTAATAAGCATCGAGTTAATCTGAATAAAACAGTAATAGCAACAACAACATAGGAACAGTTTCATATTGTGGTTATCTCGAGTGTGTATTTTTCTATGTGATAGTGTGACATGTAGATGAAATCGATCTATCAAGTAATTCGTTTTGTTTTTATTCTGTACAGTTTGTTTTCTTTTTGTTCTTTTTTTTCTGGGTAAATTTTTTGTGTTTTAATGAGTACGTTGACGAACAAAATAAAAGTATATTATTGACTTCTCGTTTCATATTTTCTTTTTCAATCTTTATTATTCTTTCACTTTAGTTGTAGAGTCGTTTCGTTGATCCTGATACTACATTTGCTTCCCTATATATTTTCGTGTGATTGATAATATAAAACAGAAGATCTTGAATAAGGAATAAAATGGAAATAATTGTTAAATCTTTTATTTTCATCTCAGATTATTTTCCTAGATGAAATATTTCTGTACAAAATCCTACATCAAATGATCATAATTTATTAATAGTGATGTATGTTATAGTCAACTTTAGTTATTTTTTTCTACGAAAACAAAATATATATATATTTAGCGAAGATTTACTAATGCATGCACACTTCAACATGAATAGTATACGTATGGTTTTATTTACTCGGAAGTAAAGAAATGAAATTCTTTTGAATGACATTGACCAATGACGAAGAAACTATCAATTTTAAAGAACAAAAATACTTCACAAGGTCAAATATCTGTCGATAAAACAAGTAAGAAGAATGTGTTTGTAGCATGTTGCTAGATTTAATTTTATACAGGAGGAACTAAATCTATAATAACGTTTATAGATATCAATTTTGTTTATTTTGAATCCACATGAAATGAAATGGACTCTTGGATGCATGAAAAAGATCTCCATAAATGGATTTTGATAGTTAGAAATAGATTAATGATCAAATTATGAAAGACAATGTTTACACTTGAATTCATCAACACACGTGTAGTTAATCTTGAAATAGTTCTGCTTTCGAACTTTCTACTCAGTTCAATGCCAGGAACAACTTCGAATACGATGATCGACAAATAATAGTATATGATTAATTAGTAGATTCTTTCTTCTAAAGATAATTTTAAATAAGTTCAACACATATCCATCCGATGTTTTATTTTTTCCAGTGACGAACATTGCGATTGCAATTTTAAATTAAATTATACCTGGACTCATAGAAATAAAACAAAACTATTTATAAACTAAGATATGTCAATGTACTTGCTTGTTGTGTAATAACTACTGTGCTTTCAATCTATAGATTATCTCCTGATAAGTTATAACTCAGAAGCTACAATTTTTTGAAACATGATCTAAAAGGAGTTTTGAAGTGTATATGAATAAAAATTTATGCCTCCCCCCTCCAACAGATCACGACAGACCGCGACAAGGGATTATCAGAGTTGATGCATAATTAAAATTTAATCAAGGTCGAGATGAAGTATTTTCTTATTGAAGTGCTATGTTGTAAAATCAATGAACATGACTTTTAGCAGATTAACAACAGTGGGTATATCGTGTTTCACATTTTAATCCAGAAGGAATTGCGCTAATCACTTTTTTCAAGACAATTAACAATTGTAGTGACAGGATACGAATATCTCTTCGTTTCTTGTTTAAAATATTTTAATCAACATAATTCAATCAATAAAATTGCTTACTCAAACAAGTCGATCTTTCGACTATCGAAAATGGTTTGAGTCTATTGAAAGATAAATAACGAGCACAGAAATATGTCCACATGATAATTGAGTATCATAATTTGTTATCAAAGAAAAAGAAAACTGTAGACTATAAACTTGATCGTCATTTTCTATTGATCAGATCTAATCATTTACCGTCGTCGTTATTTCAAAGTTTTGGTTTTGTTCAGTGCTAAACGAAGACCTCTTCAAATAGATTCAAAAGTTCGGGTGCATAAATTTTATCGTAGTTTTTAATTGTAACGCATACTGCATTATCCGACCTTGCACAGACCAAAACGTCGACATTATTATCTCGGAGGTAGAGTTCACACTTTCAATGCTGCTCACATTCTACATGAGTAAATAGAGTTGGAGTACTCATTTCAAAACTTCAACAATGCTGATATAATTTGAAAAATTCATCCACTATTTCTATACTTCATCCATACAGTCAATGACAAGAATGATTCTGTTATTGTTCTTGTCTACACGTTTTTTCCTTTTCATCTCAGTAATAAACATCATGCATATAAAACAGAAAACGTGTCTTTCATATTCCTTTTCTTATTGAATTCGTTTAAACTTCATTCATATTTATTTAACCTTGGTACAGAATATGGAGAAATGTTATCATTGAAGCAGTCATTATTCGAATGTCTCCATAGGCATTATCAGTACATTTTGCAAAAGATTTATTATGCAATTATTCTCTAGTTCTTAACTATAGCCGGACAATTGTCTACCTAAGAGATTCGTAAATGTAACGTTTCATGATTACATGTATGTAGAGAATGATCTGAAAATAAAACATCGTTTTCTCTTTATGATTGAAAAATTCTTAGTTAATCTCAAATTCGGTTCAGGTATAAGTTAGTTAATACTATTAAAAGATATGTATATATATATTTTTTTCATCGGCATTTAGACACGATTCATCTTTTTCTCTTTCACTAGAATAGAATATTTGTTTTAAACATCTGTTTTGCGCAAAACCGGTAATCAAAATACAAAAAAATCTATTTCAGAATTTCATCCATACTTGGTCTCTTCTAACCATCGATTGTATTGATTCCGAGATAAAAAAATGAAATGCATTGCATGTAACGAACGAAAGTGTAATACACGATGCGAAGGATGTCAACAGTTATATTGTCTTCCATGTATGAATATACATCATAAAGAACTCATGACACGATTCGAGTTATTATTTGGTGTTCACAATGAAATCAAGCAATCGTTTCATACTATTGAATCGAATTGGCAAAATAAAAAAGAACTTTTCTGGTTACTAGAAATAGATCGATGGGAACAAGATGTTATCAGTCGTATTCAACAAATAGCTACAAAAATTCGAGCAAATGCTAATGACATGATGTCTAAGCATATGTCTGATATTCGCCAACGACTTGATCAACTCAATTTCGATATACAACAACGTCAACAAGAAGGAAATTATTTGGATAATGATATCATTGAAATACGTAATAAATTAGAACAATTAAACAACACTATTAAACATGTTAATGAAAAAATTCGAGTTGATTGTTCAGGAACAAACAACATCGATTGGAATTCATTAATATGTGTCAACACAGAAAGAAAATCAACTGGAAAAAAATTCATAGAAAATCACTTCGACATCTCAGAAATTTCCTACGAACAAGAAACTCGTCAAGATAAAATCTGGAAGAATTTACGAAAGTTCATTAGAAATAAACATACAAATAATGACTATGACACTCTGATGTCAAGTTTAAGACGAAATGTAAATTCAATATTCGAGCCAATTAAACTAACTTCTTGCGATATATCTACGCGTTCAATTGTCAAACGAAGTATGTCTGTTGATTTAAAATCATCAATTGTTAATAATTTTCAACAAAATTCATCTCCAACCAATGAAATGTTGAATCACATAAGACTTACATCGAATAATGATGATCAACTACTTCCTCACGCTTCAGATGCATAAAGCAAACATTATGAATCATTACAGGCAACTGTAATGTCAAGAGGGAATAAAACGAAAATGTGCAATCAACAAATGTCTTGCATGTAGTTATTTGTCTAAGTTTATGAATATTCTTTCTTTTTGTGATTATTCATTTTTCAATAAGAAATAAAATTCTTCAGTATTTTTATTCTGATGATTTATATTCAATGCGTTTTAGATGATGACATTTTCTAATTTATCGACTTGTTCTATGTGTAAAACTAGACCAAGTACAACATTATGTGAAGGTTGTCAACAAAAGTATTGTGTAACATGTATCTCTAAACATCGTGATGATCTATCTATTGAACTTGATGAACTTTTTAATCGTCGTAATGAACTTGTAGAAATGATGAATTTTTCTTCATCGAGTAATATAATGAATAGGCTACATTGTCTTGAAGAAATTACTCAATGGAAAAATGATATGCATTCGAAAATTGATCTTATTGCATCAGCAGCACAACAGCAAGTTCAACAGTACATATCAACAGCGAGTAAAAATGTTCGCAGTGAACTTGATCATATTACACAAGATTTACAAAAACGACAAGAAACAGGTGGATATATTGAAAAGGATCTGGATAGAATAGGAAAACAATTAACAAATCTGAATAGTATCATTCAACAATTGTTTGAACAAATTCGAATCGATACATCGACTTCAAAAAGTATCAATTGGAATAGATTACTACTAGTGACATCGATCGATACAAATCCATATCCATCACAGAAAGTCTATTCTTCAACAAATCCAACTCAATACAATTTTCGTACTGAAAGTAAGAGTTTTCATTTTGTTTTTGTATAATACAATAATTATTTTTCTATCGTTGTTGCTCAGAATCCAACACTTCGGTATCCATGCCACAGCAAAGACTTTATACAACTCCTCCTCCTCCTCCATATTCATCAATACCACAACCGATCGATAGTCGACCGTCTGCTCCACAAAATCCATTTACGAATCCAACATATAAAGGTCGTACATACACATGCATCGGATGTAAAACATTAAATAATTACAATGAGAACGGACCCAATATTTGCTCACTTTGTAGATCACATGCTCGATTCTAAATTTAACGTGGTTTTTTTCACTTTACATGATAAGTTTTGTTTACTTGATGATCAGGATATAAAAATATTCTGTGTCTTTATGTTCTCATTGAGTACTACTGTTTTATGTTTATTGTATGTATTGTAATATAATTTATCGGTAAATAATGTCAAAAGATAATCGAAAAAAAACTCATTCAAAGTGAAGCTAGTATAATACCAATTATAATTGCTATTAGAAATGCAAGTAAATGTAAAATAAGTTCCTTAGGAAATACCGGATATGTGTCAGCATAGCGTTTGGTATACACCATACAATCGATTTCACTTTTACCACTTCCAGAAAATTCTCTTCGTACATTATCAAGTACTGTTTGATCCACAGCAGCTAATCGTTCGTTTACACTACGTGAATCAAGCGGCACAGATATCCATTCTGCATCAAGACCATTTGGCCCAGCAAATTTAGCTCGCAAAAGACATGTGGCATTTAGAAGACTACGATTTGTAATAAATACATATATGTTATAGATGGATATTGTAATATATACCAAACCTAAAAGAATTGTGGCAATCACGAATCCACTTTTAAATATAGCAAGAATTGCAAAAGCCATCGATATGAGCCAAACAACGGCTACAACAGATCGAAATAAAATAAACCAACCAACGAACATCGCAGATTTGTGGGCAATGGAAACAGAATTATAATTGGCAACGGCGTAATTGTACCTAGCTGCATATGCACTCGTTACGAAAATAGCAAAACCTGCTGAAGACGCAGGAGCCACAGCATACTTCTTTTGAGGAGGCATAATGTCAAATTGTTTAGCAAAGAATGAAGTTTCAACATAGAAATATTAGGAACACAAAATTTTATCTTTACATTGAATGTAAAGATGCTTTACCATACTGTTGCTATCAGTGTTATCAATACAGCAAACACAACATTTTAAATATATTCCTTTCACATGTTACAACAAACAATTAATCATTAAAATTTCCCTATTGATTATGATTTTGAAAGATGAATAAAATGACTAAATTATTTTACAATACGAAGATCATATCTTGAGTATACCATTGATTAATAAAATTGTGAGAATAAAATTTCCTATCATACGATGGAGTACCTTTCGCTCTTGAATCATGCAACATAAAAATGATGTAGTTCTCAATGACAATAGTAAATAGATGAAAGATATCATTGTAAATAAAACTTTGTCGTTACTCACGGCAGTACGAAATCTTTGTTTACTATTTTTTATAAGTGAGATGATTAGATGAGTTTAAATAGACATGTATGACAATAAATCGTATGAAAAATTTCCAATTAAAAATGTATTATTACTATTGAGATGAAATACATCATTATTTTTCTGAGTAAATTTCATTTCGTATTATGATCGCATGTAGTGTTCAAATAAGAAAATTCTTTCTTCCATCTTAGTCGATACATAGAGTTTTCATTGTTGAGATCGGTTTATATCAATAATATTCAAATCAACAGAAACACGTATATTTTAAAGAAATTAATCAAATAGTAGACAACATGGTTGTTAGAGTATAAATACATGTCTCCCTGACTAAACATAAGCAGCGGTGCGAATCTGAATGAGGAGAACTACGTACTACAAAGAGCTCTACGGGGCTGGATGGGACCGAAATACGGATCGCTTGAAGGACGAGACCAATGAATTCACTACAGCGTCCCGCCAAGTTTATATGACACAGAGTTGTCACACATTATGTTACATTTATCGTCGGAGTTGTGTGACACCTAACCTTTACACAGATCGATAGTAACATAAATCATTCACACAAAAGAGTATTTTTATGTTTTTTTTATATACTTTTCCTTAAAGTGGTTTTATTGTTATTCGAGAAAATAAAATAAAATACGATTATGACGCTTCGACCGTAGAGCTGTCTTTTTCAGATGATGTTCTACATGAATGTGCAGGTATTGTTTCTTTTTCTTTTTCTATAATATGATAGTAGGATGACAAGACGGTGAAACTGGTAGGATATGTAGGCTATTTGTCTTTTTCCGATGTCCCACTATCATACTGTATAAATGAGAAAAAAAAGGGATAAGAACAATCTCTGTACATTGATGTAAAACATGATCTCAAAAAGACAATTACGATTGTCAAAACTTCATAATTATATTTTATTTTATTTTTTTGAATAAAATTAATTTAAGGACGCGTATATAAAAAACTCCTAAAGAACCGAAAACAATTCACGTTAAAAAAGAAAATAACTTATAAACTAGTTTCACTTTTTCAACCGTATATTGAGAAAAAAAGAGTTACCTTTAAATGACAGAATTAGGCGAGACGGGACGGGACACCTTTTGGATCGTCTCACAGAGCTCTGGTCCTTCAACCGGAATCTTCTTAATGAAAAGTTTTGATCAGAAAAGAATAGTAAGAAATTCTATCATTGGCATTAGTAAAATCTATTATGAAATTAATAACGTCTATTTTTGTTATCCAGGAGATTTCTCCAAGAATATAGAAAAATTCTGTCTGTCAACCAATCATTACCAAAGTGCAATCGAAAATGAATTAATAAACTATTATGAGATCGAGATACATGAACTCCTCCATAAGATGTAAGAGAGAATGATACCAGGTATAACGAAAAGAAAAAAGATAATCGAACTATACGAGCAAAATGTTTGATATAACATCTGAGCAATACATTAACATGCTATATAATCAATCATAAATGTCTTACTTCATCCGTTGAGCAATTAAGCAAAAACAACCGTCTCTTGGATATGTATGATAGCTAACTATGTCTTTCTAAAAACCGGGTATTGGAATTATGTACCAGCACACTACTCGAAAACATAATTATCATCCATTGGATTGTATTGATGATTATCGGCAAAGTAGATCAAAGAAAACTGACTTCTCTGACACAATATTATCTATGCAACATTGGAGAACTGTGGACTGAGAATAGTACGATCTTCAATAGACATCATCTACACTTGGAGATCAAATGGAAAATACCTTGAATTTTCTCAGAAAAATGTTGCGTTGAAAATTGTTTTCTTTTCCTGAAGAAACCTATTTCGCTAATCAAAGACAAATTCTATCGTTTTATTGGCATCTAGTATATTATCGTTCATCATTGAACGGATCGATATAGAATAGAATTGTCTGTCGAGTTACACCAACATCTACATCCCGATGATCCGTATTATAGCTTGTAGGCAAAACACTATTCAATTATATTGAATATTATAAAATTCATTATTTGTGAATTTCTATTCATGACAAGTGACTGTTAAGTGTCTTATTAAAGATACTTGTTAATTGTCAAAAATTGAAATGGGCTTGTTTATTTTTGTTGTATTAAAAAAAGAAATAGCACAATCGAAAAAAATTATATTCTTATTCTACCTAACAGTACCTCACAGCTAAATTAGAAAATCACATGTAAAATATTTTAGAGAAAAAATGAATGTCAATTTATTCGATCCAAATGAATTAATGTTGACATAATAATATTCCAGGATCAAGCAAGGCACCAACAATTAATTTTTTTTGATACATAGCACCAACAGTCGATGCCGATAATAACTCACCATTGGTAACTAGTAAAGTTTTATATGTTGAACCTAAAATAATAGAAAATGTTTGTTGTTTTTTCAGTTTCTTCAAATATAGAGAAAAATAAGTTTTACTTGATTTCGGATCAGGAAACATGACGACTTCCGAAGGAGCATGTTGTTGTCGAGGATCTTTTGCATGTAAAAAGAATAATACAGCGTTTGGATGACCAGCAGCAAAAAGTTGATCTTGTTCATTAACAATGATATTATCTATTAAAAATGGTACATACAAACTTTTGATGTATGACAATGAATTATTTTCCAAATTACGTTCGTACACACGAATCTAAAGATATAATGATAAGAAAATTTCTCTAAACTCAATCGAATCCTATGAAAACAATCAACTGACTCTTTTTTCAGCACACGCTGCTACATAGATAGTCTTAAAATCCAATGAACTAGCAACACCATTTGCAAGAGCGAGAGAGTCAACAACCTACAAATTCTATTAAGTTTTGACAAACAAGAATGCAATATCTATTTACAATCGAACATTGCCATTCGTCGTCTACTTTTGAACATAAAATTAATTCTGTCCATGGGCGTGTAGTAAAAATTTCGAAGAAATGCAAAAATTTTGATTTATCCTTTGTATAATGATAGATATTGGTTACATAAAATGTGTTCTCATCAATTGGTAGTACATCATCGGGTGCTAGATGTTCAAAAATATAAGTTAATAAACATATTGATTGATTATTTGTTTAATATGAAAGCATTGTTAAAATTTAATTCCATGCTTTCTGAAGCAGTTTAATTATGAATAAAATAATTAATCTATGTAGTTGTTGAATCATTAATCCATATCAGAAAAAAGCATCTACCTGTAAAAAGAGGATCATAAATTGAATCAATCCATAGGATTTGACTTTCATTTGTTGAATCAATTTGAAAAATTTCCACAGTTCCTATAATTTCTCCATTATCTACTCCGTAATTTGTCATGAATAACTAAATTTTATCCGATCTAAATTATACACATCTATCTGACTTATTCTTACTTGGTTTTCTTTTCTTTTCAATAGGCCAACACCCAGAGGATGAAAATGTTCAAATGGATAGTCTTTTAAATGCAATCGTTTGAATTTTTCCGACTGAATATCAAATGTAAAAATTGTTCCTTGTGGTCCATTGTATTCACTTAAACTATATTTATAAAGCCATGATCGATCGTCACCAACCATATAGCTTGTACCCTTTTCATAATCAATTGCGAAATCTTCAAAAGCTTGATTGGCTATAATAAGACTTATTTAAAAAAACACATTATCAATTTTTTTACTCATTCATAAAGGACAAAAAACATAAAGATCACATCTAGTATCTATTTATTCATGCTTGTCTAGATCTAGAAAAAAGTCTCCATGTTTATTTTACATTGAAGAGATATTCATTGAACAAAAAACTACTATGGCAAGAAGTGCCACATACAATGAGTTCATCGATCATTAGCAAAGGCTTTCTTATAGTAAAGATATTTGTTCATGACTAATTAATCTTGAATTATTTCAATAGTATATTTATATTGAATCGATTTTTTTCTATTGACGAAGAAAATTATGTTTTCAGAGATCTTCGAAAATTCGATGTTAGCAAGAAAAATATTCAACTCATATGTTTTGATAGACATAGATACACCCGTTTTTATTTTATCGATTTATCTTGTAGTCTTTAGGCTAGTTACATCTCCCATGGAGTAATATTTTCACATACGAAACAGTAGATTTTTTACCAAACAGACATGTTCGTTTTTCTAACGACGTTAAACAAATTTATTCATTTTAATTATTTCTATCTGCATTTATTTTCTCAACGTGTTTTCAATGCACTAATTGTCATCGATGTTCTAGTCATGATATTATCTTCTGTATGGATACATGGTAGTATTTTATGGGAAGGCATGTTCTCTTTGGAGTGTGATTGCAGACTTGTAATTAGCTGATACGCGTGCAAAAATCAAATGGAAAATTGTGATTAGAAAAAGATCGTTGTGTCATGAGTAAGTAATTTAAATCGAATACATGCACAAGGAAAAATGGCACCTTTGTACTAATCCAATTATAAGCGTGTGACAGATTGAAAACTTTCATTTGTGAAAGTAGTCATGAATCAAAGAATAAGAAACATCACGGAGTCCGAGAGCTCATAGTCTAAGTTCAATTTCGAACAAAAAAGATCGAAGAACAATCATTAATATTTTGTAGTCTAGACATTCTTTATGGATGAACTCATAATCTAATCAATTACCTCCGTCTTCTGGTTCAATCAATTGACATTTGTCAAGACCAGTCGTTTCAATACGTCGAAAGGTTCCTCCATCTATTAGATATTTCGCAATATATGCTACAATACCACAGAGAATAGCCAATTTGATTATGGATATTCCCATAATTTATAATCTAAAAATTTATTATATGAACTACAAAGAAAGAACAAAGCAATTTATACAATATTCTCATGAAAATCGAATGCAATAAAATACGAATATAGAAAAAAAAAAAAAAACAAATACAAGGAACGAAAGATAAAATTGTACGGTACATTATTATTATGATTATCACAAACAACACAGTTATTGCAGATTAGTTATTTATTTTGTCATTGATCGTGTATTCATCATAGTTAGTAGTAATAAATCATCAGGGCTAATCAGGCTATATTTATCATCTGGTATAAGCCGTCTCAGAGAATCCATATTTGTTTCATTGTTCTAGAGGGAAAAAAACAAAAGTAAAGCAGTTCGTATTTCATCCAAAACGCTTATTCTTAGTTTAATACCTCGAGTACTTGCTGAATCATTTGTAATACTTCATCACCGAGATGTTCGCGTAATCGTTCGATTCTTTCGTGATCAATTTGTACACGAAGTTCAAGATTATTTTCATCTTCTGGATTACACCAAACATCGTTGTCATCATTTTCATCTTCGTCGTTTGCATCTTGTTCATTAACATTTTCATCGTCAACACTTGTATTCATACTTGGTTCACTCGTTGTATGTTGCAATTTCTTTTGATCACGATGAACATTATTGTCAACTACTAATAATATTGTTTGTTGATCTTCATGATCATCATGTTCAGAAGTTTTATTACTCGATGTTGAGATACTATCGGTAGTATTTCGAAGTTTTGTACATGTGAAAATATATTTCTGCGTGGATTCGATGATTGTATTTGTTTGGTTTAATTCAGATAAACTTCTAGTTAATTTCAATGATTCGATCATTGTTTCTTCTGGAAGTTCATCGATGATATGTAGATCAGGAGTAGAAACAGTTCTTAGAAGCTAGACATAAAATGAATTTAATATTCATTTCATCATAATTATATTAACGGCTCTTTGCTTTCTTTCTAGGCAAAGGCATAAACATGTTACATAGTTTTCTTAGAATTTGCTCCTAACATGAATTCGATGTGGTGGTACAATCGAATAAAATTCTTGTCAAGGAATTATTAGTCGATGTTGTACAATCTTATGATACGATTTTCAAAATAGAGGCGATGCCAAGTATGCTCTATGGAAGAGCTTAACTATTTTTTTAATTCGTTCATCAATGAATTATTTGTCACTTCTCAATTGTTTGTGCATAATGACTGCTCTCATACAACATATGAAATACATGTAGATACTATTTTCCTAGTCTTGTGAAAGACACAGACGACTCCGACATTTCTATATCATTCTATCAAATACTATTGATGGGTTCGTATTACTTCGCAAAGGATATTTTTATCTTTAGGTTCATGGAAAAACATTGGTTCTATTATGGATATTTTAAAGACAGCTATGGCAACAGCTAAAAACATGTTTTCGAAATAATTATTGTTGTTTTTGATCAGTAATTCTATGAATCGTTAACTATAAGAAAAACATCGTTCATTGAAAGACGTTTTTCTTGAACACAACTAATTGTGCTGTTCCCTTTATCAAAAAGATGTTATCATATCCGGATGCTATGACAAAATTACTCGAATATTTCCACTATTTCTAAAGAGCAGCTGACATGATCGAATACTTGCACGTCGATTTCTAGATGTATCAGTAATCGATGAAATAAATTTTTGCAGAAGCTGATGAATAATGAAAAATAGCAATCATCTATTTAATTTATGTTTGTCTCAAGGTTTGATTCATAGTTCGTGAAAAATTTCAAACAATCTTTCGATAGATTTTTAAATGATTGTGAAAATATTTTTCTATTCATCAGTTCATTACGCAATGTGTCTCTAGTGAACTGTTCTACTTGTTATAAATGGAACGGAAAAATCAAACAACAGCAAAACTTCTTACAAGTCTATTTCTTGCATCAAAATGGCCAGTTGTTAATCCTTCAAGCAAATCAAAATCGTCTTGTACTGTTGAAATTTCATTTCTAAACAGAAGTCAAATAATAAGAAACAGAAAGATAATATATTGAATTGTTCCTGTTGTTTTTACTCTTTCTCATCAGTATGTTGTGCTTGAGGTGTTTCGGTTGAATCACAATCTTCAATAATAAGATCATTTATGATGGGTTTATTCGATATATCACATTCTGCATTTGTACATTCGACATCATTGGGTATAGTATACGTTTCATATTTTTTCTGTGAATCTACTCGTTTCGCTAAACTTATTAAACTAATATCTGATGCTTGATTATTTTCGGTTGAACCCGTTGTACTTGACATTGTACGGTTTTGAGTCGGAGCACGTTCAAGTACACTTAGAATTGTTCCTCGAGATGCCTTTGACCATTGTTGTCGATTTGGTCGATTTTCACTTATGATATTCATTGCTTGTCCTTGAACCATTAGATCGGATGTATTCGAAACTATGATATGTCGAATTGGTTGTTTTTCTCATCAAATTATAATAGTCGATTCTTACCAGATGAATCATTCATAGGTGTAAAGCGATTCAGAATTGCTGAATTAACACGTGATTGTTGATCCCATTGTGAACGTGGTTTAGGTATTTCAGTATATTCTTCCCAAACTTCTCGAACATTCTTTTGTTTCTCCACAGAACTAAATCCAAAACTAGGCAATATAATTGTTGAAACGAAAATAATTTATAAGATAATAAACCTGATTGGATAGAGATCAATATCAATTAACACATCGGTAGTAGTATTATTATTATGGATAGGTTCTATTTTTTTCAAAAGTGGTTGTTCATTATTTTTTAAACGATAATGTTTGTTCACTTTCAAATAATTGATAGGCTATAGAACAGATCAAATTTAAAAAAAAATAAGAATAGCAAATAAAAATCTTGTATTAATTATAAATTGTAATCATACTGTATTGATTAATGGCTTTCGTACAAATTCACGTTTATTGAAAAGATTTCGCTGACGAATTTCTTCAAGATTTCGATTCAACAGACCAACAACACCATCCTTACGTTTTACACGAAGTTTATTCGATGGAATTCGTCGTTTGTTTTCTATTACTATGGGTCGGCGATTTGTGGGACTATAAAATACATATGATTTCTTTATTACTGTGTAAACATAGGAAAGTATTTACTTTGATACTGGATGACAATTAAGATTATTATTCACTGGTTTTTGTATGACTTCGATAGGCGAATTCGACTTTTGAATTTGATTCACTAGAATTGATAATAGTAGTAAAAATAAAATTTCATATCGACATAGTTTCTATTTCAATAGCTACTTTTATTCCATCCATCCATTTTCTTTTCATTCTCTGCTATGCGTTGTTTAAGTTGATCTAGTTGTTCATGATATTGCATATAATTACTTGGTGTCATTAAATTGAGATGTAGCGATGCAATAACCTGTTTTACAATTATTATTTTAGAAGAGAAAAAATAAAATAATTCATCAAGAAATAGAACATACTGGCTCTCTTGTTGATGACGGGTTCGATATTTGATTCATTTTATGCTAGGATACAAAATATTAATTTTTAAGTTCATAAAAAAAAATGTTATTTGATGAAAAAATTCAAATTGATTCATTAGACGTATGTTAATATCATGGAATTTTATTTGCATTTTAAAAGTAACAGAAGAACTTGGTTTTCTTCTTACAATGAATACGATTCAAAAACTTGGTAGATGAACTAACAGATAATGATGTTCATGTTAACAAGCAATTTGTTCGATTTCTTCAAAAATTTATGAGAATTAAAAATTACAATTTTTTCTCAAAACTATTAAAGAGTTTCATGTAATACACTATTTTGAATTTCATGATGACAAATTGTAGAAAATATGCTAGAATATCATTTCATTCAAAATTTTCTTCGTTTAATTCTATTACTGTTCGAAGATGTTTTTCAAACAGTCACTATTGATTTTCTAGAATTTATTCTGTGTTCGTCTTTCCAATGAAAATTCTATTTGATAAAGAACTTTATTAACGATTCAAACAATGATTTGTAATTCTTTCTTATCGACAAGGAGGACAATATATCTATGGTCATTTATCCTTTGATATTCACAACCTGAACATTACGAATAGTAGAAACTGATTCAAAGAAAAAACGTATCTATGTATGCAGGTTACTAAAAATCAATCAGAGTTCTGTTAAAAGTTTCATTGATGCATACTATTCGATTACTAATCGAGTGTACAGGTATTTTTCATTTCAAGTTGTGACTTACAGGCAGAAATACTGGCGGTGTTGGACGTTGCTTATCAGCATCTGACGTCTCCTAAAAATAACAATAATATCGATGTGTATGACAAAATGAAAGAGATATTCAATTTATTATACCGGCAAACTTTTTGTTAATTCAGACCTATAAAATTCGCGATCTCGTTGTATGGCTGCTTTCCGTTGTTTCTCAATAAATTCGTGTTGTTTTCTAGCTAAATTTTCTGCCTTATTGAATGAATGATATGAGTTTTAAATAAAAGAATCTAAGTTTTCATATACTTGTTCTTTGATTAATTTTTCTCTAGCTTCCTTCTGTTTAGCTAGTTCTTTACGGCGTCTATCGATTTCATTTTCTTTGTCAACAGATTGAATTGCTCTCTGATTAACTTGAATTATTTTTTTTTCTTTGGATACACTAGAAAATAAAATAAAATAAAAAATTATTCATTGAATATCTTATCAGTATTAAATTTACCGATTTACAGAACGCGCAGCGGAAACTGGTCGTTTAACAATGGGTACAGCTCGTGCAGCTTTAGTAGGCTGTAGAGGAGAAGGTTTCGGTACAAGAGAAGCTCGCTGTGCAGATACTGGTGGAGAAATTCCAACTACTTTTGAAACCAACGGTGGACGAGGTGATGGTGACGGTGGTCGATTCATGATTGGTTGTACTGATTCAGCAGAAGCCTTAGGATTATGTAAAACGGTATGACTAAATTCTTCTTTATGTTGCTATAAAATGTAAAAATATGATATATGATTGAATATTTTTCAATAGAGTTTCGGATAAAACTATCCCATCTCCTATGAAATACTATTTTTATTCCTTATGATATTGACACTATACGCTCGAAGCATTCATATATACGTGAGTTTGGATCACAATTATGAATCCAAAAGTCATCGATTGGCATATACTATAGTTATACTTCAGAGATGAACTTCATCGATCGTGATTTCAAACTCTTATTGGCGCAATTATTGTATCGATAGTTTTGATTCATAACCTTAACATTGCAGCTATGTCTCTACATTAAAATTTTTACAGAATGGACTGAAAAATAACAAAGTTGATAAACTCAATCAGAACGTTTCATTAATAGTTCTCAGAACACTGCAGACTCTTATACCGAACGTCATAATTCTGCAACAGAGAATAAAGCTAATTGAATACTCAAATATAGAATCAGTATTTAGGGACGTGCTAATCGGAAATATTAAAGTATACTGTAGCTGTGTGTTCGTTTCAGACGAGAAACAACGTGCACGCATACTAGCTAATGCGAATTGGGAATAAAATGTGTAAACTTTCGAACTTGTTAGTTTTCAACAATCTTTTTTTCAATATAAAATACTTCTTTTTTTTAGCTATTTCACACTAAATTAGTCACAAAGGAATACTATTGGAGTGGAGATTTCAAGGAAATTATATTAAAAAGCTGTCTTTTTTCAAAAAGAAAAAGCCGAGTATCCCTTCATATTCGATTAAGGTCAACAAACAAATATTTAGTTTGTAAATTGACTGATCGAACCATGTAGCAATACAACAAAATTCAAGATTTTGACACGATGATTGCATCTTATAGGACGAACTTTCATTTCTCGAGTCAGCCATTATTCGATTTGTATTGATTAATAAGAAATCGAGTCACGTTTCTTTCGATATATAAAAACTTATTCTACGATAAACAATCGGTTTTACATGTCATCATGGAATGTGAAATTTTCCAGAAACTTTGAATATAATCAAATTCTGACTTTTTTCAATGCGTTAGTTACGTGCGATGTTCAGATTGCTACGGTTTCCGAAAAGACAGAACATTGAATATATTACTCGTGCATGTTCAGCACACTTAACTTCGACTTTCTTTTGAAACATGACGCGTTCCGAAACGATCTTTATCCATCTTGACCTCATGGAGTTCCTTCTTTAACACAATGACATATTGGAAAGTGGATATACATTTGATCTGCCTGACAATACTGTTGAATCTTTTCAGAAGATTATCTCTACAAAGCTCAAATATAATTTTTCTCCAGTATCTATGTATGTTTCTTTCCGAATAAACTATCTCAGAAAAATACTTCTTCCAACTGCGATATGCATCGAAACAAACAGAAAAAAAAATTCATGCTTAAGTTTTTGTTTCTCGTATTCACTTCCACTGATACATCATTATAGTTTAGTGCTTGTGAAGACGATTATCCATCTTCACACAATATCATATAGAATAGTTTCTTTTCATAGAAGACAGCTATATTTTTATCCATGTCTATAGTATTATACTTCTTCTTGTAGGTGCTTTGAAATCCGTCGACTTATAAATGGTTTTCGTAAAACTGTATTAACAGATGGACGTTCTCTATAAATTAAATAGATAAAGATTTAGACCTAAACTACCTTTCGATCTCTTACCGTGGATCACGTCTGAGCATTGATGCTATTAAAATTCGTAAATCACCACTGTATTTTGGGGGAATCGGATTAAATGATCCACTGTGAATATAACAAAAAAAAAGGAGATTTTGTCTTTCTTTAATCTAAAGTATATCTTACATACCGCACGATTCTCATGATAAGGCCGTTTATATTATCAGCATCGAACTATAGAAAAAAAACGAAAAAAAAACGTAAATTTATTTTCTTTTGTTTATTTTTATTTACAGCATGTTTAAGTGTTGCCATTTCATATAGAACACACCCAAGACTCCATACATCAGATTTATTATTGTATGGTTTTTGTTGACATATTTCTGGCGATAAATAATAAGGTGTACCAATTTGTGTACGTGCTAGTTCACATGTTCTAAAAATTTAATTAATTCAATTTGATAAAATGACTTTTCCATCAATACAGAAAACTTACGTATTTAATACTTTTGATATACCGAAATCACCCAATTTTGCTGAGCCATCACTTGTTAAAAAGACATTCTAGAATAGAAACATATGACTATGAAATATTCTTTACTTGCATTATTATTTTACCTGTGATTTAATATCACGATGAAGTACTTTCCGATCATGTACATGTTTAAGTGCCAATGTTATTTGAACGAACCAGTCAAGTATTTGATCTTCATTAAATAAAATACCACGTTGTGCTTTTATGCGAGAATGTAAATCACCACCATCACAATAATCCATTAGAATATATAAGCTTGCTGGATCTAATTCAGAATTATGCGATGGAAAATTATTAGAAACATTGATTCTATTCTTGTTATTTTAAGCAGCATAAGGAATATGAAGTTAGAATGACATTTTCAACGCGAACGATACAGATTGGAAAAATAATAATTTATTTCTTCGTTATACAATGTGCGTTTTTGGCAGGATACGTAAATATATTTCTTGTTTGTTTAGAAGGAAATTTCAATGCTAATGTCTGATGTCAATTAGTATTTCTACACCGAAGAAAAAGAACTGTCTACGAATAATAACTTTAAGAAATCATAATTATGTTTTGGCATCATTGTATTTTTTAGAACACTTCTCCTTTAAGTTTCTTTAGGATTGGTAACCAAGGTGATTCGTCGCATTCGACGTACTCTTTGAACTGACAAAAACAAGAGATTTTCATTCTTAAATAATTATGCATTACATGTACACTAAAAAATAGTCTGGTATGAAAATTCATCTTGTTGATAGGATAATACGAATTTCTACAATGGAAATCTATGGCGTATTATTCTGAACGGAAGTGGATGAATACAAACTTTTTTAGAGCTAAAAATTTTTACATGGGATTACAAGCGAGTAAAGTTAGCTTTATTTTTCACATACTGCTAAAATTTTAGTATTCACATGCATCCAAATGCTATCTACACTGCATATTATTATGAGTTTGAATTAGATTTCACAATTAGAAATATGCAAATTTCTGAATCATATTGATCAATACTTCATCAAGTGAGGCAATGTTTGAATGAAGTCATCGTCGTCGTCGTTTGAAAAAAACATACTTCATGCTGATCCACTACAGAATTCTGTATTCAAATACATAAATGGAAGAAAAGTTTCAAGTGTTTACCTTCAAATGATTCCAAATAAGATACAACGTATGGATGTTTCATTTTAGCAAGAACATCAACCTTCACAAGAATATTTCTTTTTATTAAAAACAAAATATGCATTTACATCTTGATACAGACTTCTTTTCTTGCATCGTCGCGTTCTTTATTGCTCATCTATGAGATAAAGATAGCAATGACAATATCCATAAAATAACAATGCAAGAAGTATTTTACCTTAGCTATTTTGATTTCTTTCATAACCAATTGTTTTCCATCGGCTTTTGCTTGCACGAGCCATGCTTGACCGAACGCTCCAGAACCAATTAGTTTTTGTCTATTATACTTTTCCATATATCGAGGCTTATTTGTGGCACTCATTTATAACTAATCATCACTTAAAACAAATACGTTATATTTTACCAATGATCACTATATCAATGGCCATTGCTCATGTAGTACAACTAAAATAATCAGATTTTCTTTTTCTTTTTGTACTCTCAACGATCATGAGTCATCAAAAGAATGACTCGTCAAAATTAGAACCATATGTAACTGAACTCATCATCACCATCGATACATCCTTCATTGAATAAAAATAAAATAGACAGTGGCGACATCAAGAACTGAACTGTCGACCCATTCTAATGAAATTATATTGCTTGATTAATATTGGAATCGTATACATATTTGGAATCCATGAAAGTGATCAACATAGAATTCCCATTCAGTACACACATGGTGAAAAATCTGTTTAAAAACCAAAATGTATTCTTCTAATTTTCTCTTTTTGCGAAGGATTTTTATGGTCAAAAAGTGGCTAAAAGATGTCTTCTAACTATTATAATTTCATTCAGTGTAAAAATGTTATCTTTTATTTGCATAGACTTAAATTTAGTTAATCATAGATGATCGGTTTTATCATCGGTTACAATATACAACAATTCAGTGTGACAATCTATAGTGTTCTTCTAGGCTCTTTTGTCGCTGCATTGGTATGAAATCAATGGATATCATAGTTCTTGAATATATCTTTATCTATGATATAGTTAACATTACCACCGTGGCCAATATATCGTAATAATCCAATTGAATGGCAAGAGGCTACTTGTTCAGGTAAAGCTAATTATTATTGTATTATTTTTATCTCCTCGAATATACATATTTGCAAACCGAAACTAATGACTAGATATAGATACAAAAATATTGTAGATAAATTTCATTTGATTTTTGAACAATGCTGAAATATACAGAGATTTAGCTGTTCAAGATCTCTTTGAAGAAAATAAAACATATCAGCCTTTGTTTTCTAGAACCATACTCAAACATTTCTACACAATGTTCGGCTTCCAATAGTATCGAGTTATTGTAAAGGTATTTTCTATATTTAAGTATACAAATAAAGAAATATTCATGAAATGAAATACTTACTCATTTAATAGTTTCAATCGCAATATACTTGACATTTTTAAATAGTAGACGATTTGATCTAAGTAGAATACACGTTTCAAAAAAATTCAATCATTCATATCACACTAATCAGTGGTGAAGATAATTGTGCTTTATTGATTGTAGAATCAAGTTATAAATTTATGTTTAATAGTTTCGTCTTGTTCGATGGCTTTTAACGTTCGAGTGTAAATAAAAATTCAAAAAATCGTCCTATTTGGCTGAAATCATCTTACACATGGCCTTCAAATCAAATAGCCTATACATAAATTAGCAAGACTTGTGACGAATCTCAAGTGTGGCCGGAGAAAAGTTTAACACATGAGAAAAAACGAATGATATGTTCATGACTACTGTAAAACGATTCTATTTATCAACAGTCTATCAACTGATGTACCATGTTCAAAGTTAACCATGATGGCACAGTCAATCACTCTGCTAATGGAGTAGACTGTTCAAAGTTGAAAATAGTCGAGATAATTCTTCGACAAGAATCCTGTTGGAAAATAAATGAACTGATCATCTACGATTGAACATTCATATGTTTTTGAATGATTTGTTTTCACATAGATTTTTAGAGATTGGATTGAGACTGTTTCATTTTTAACAACAAAGCAAAGAATTACAATACGTCGATGACAAATATAAATCAATCAGTTTCATAATTCATGAAATATATCGAACATGAAATCATATTTCCAACGGGAAATGAATTTGTTTGATAAATCCATTCAACTAATTTTTCTTTGAATATTTCTACAGGCAAAAAACAGAGGTATCATACGGAAACGGATAAGTGAGTACCACTTTCTGAACCACTTCGAAGATTTCAGATTTTCGACAGACATTCTTATTGGTCGAAAATTTCTGTGAATAAGGATCTTGTAGTGAAGTCTAGAGTCCTACAAGTGTTACGAAAAATGTGCCCGATGAAAAAAAGTGTCTGCCTCAGTTTTTCAAACAGTACATGCATGTGTACTACTAAGAATCTGTTCGAGACATCATCTGGACTTTAATTATCCGCTATCGATAGGTTGAAGCCCAAAGCGATTTATTATTCTTTTGTTTTTTTGTACTCTTGGAATACAAATTTGAAGATTGTTTATCGAAATAATGCTGTATTTCAAAGAAACCTATTACTTAGAAAGTCCTAAAATTGATAATAATTTCGAAATAAAACATTAGTTTTGAACATGCCAACACTATTTATTTGTGGTACTATCAATGCACTAGAATGACAAACTTGCTATTACTAATGGATGAATGGACGGCAGGAGATTATTGTGAATGGATAATAAGTCTTACGTTAGATGCATACCTTCATGAACCTGAAAATCAAATTATCATAGATGCTTTCTGTTTGAAAGATGCGGTAAAATAGCACGGTCTTCTGCGACATTTTTCTCCTAAAAGCTTCATAAATATTTGTTTTTTAGTCCAGAACATACGAATAATTCAAAGCTTTTGTTCAAAATTTTTGGTTGTCTCGTAAGAATATAGACAATGATCGACTAACGTTTTCAGGGACGAGCTTTAAAAGAATTTTCTACCGTCAATCTGAAAATTCTTAAAAGCGGGAGTTCCGTTAGATATCATGAGTCTTCGACATTGAATTATCGTGCACACGCATATGAACAACATCATTCTCGTCTTTGTTTTCTTTTGAAGATTGTCGTAGATACATTTATTTTAAACTTGATAGGAGACGGAGTTTTCTCTTTGTTGTTTTGCTTTTTTCACAATCAATTCTAATATGTGTATTTCAAGGAATCAACTATCCATCAATTTCGTCAGTAGAAAAACAATAGACCATATTAACGATGCATCAAAGCCACACTTGCGCCTAGAGGTGAGATCGAGTCAAACCGATTTTTGCACATTTGCTTTTAGTTCAGTTATTTTTGAGGTGTTGGTAACATGATATTCGATGAAAGTTAGCGTCATAGTTGACTAGAGAATCCAAAAAATATCGAAAACAAAGATTGTAGAGTGATTGATTTATTTTATGTGCGTTCTTTTACCTTGACGCGTTTCTCTAAGAATCAGTCAAAGTTTGGCTGAATACAGAATCGTTTTTTTTTAGAAAATTGATGTGAGTTCGTCTTCCATGTCTCGTTTAAAAAGCGGCCGTATCACGAAATTTCCCAGGAATTTCCGAGATTTCACCCATAACTTTACTGAAGTATTGTTCGGCTTGCTCACCTCTATAGGAATGCTGAATTCCCATACCTCTCTGAACATCTTCAATTTTGATTTTTTGTCGACTTTTCCATTCAGCCCGTTGCATATAGAAGTCATGATCCATTCGGTGAAGGTGAAACATGATCAAATCTTGATCACTAAATCAGGAAAGATAATAGTTTCATTTCGTTGAAATAAATAATATACTAACTTGATAGTAGATTCTTTACAAAAATGGAACCCGGGAGACCAATGTAGTGGTCGATTCGTTAATAGAGGCTTATCGTAGTCTGCGTTTCGCATCCAATAGCGGCGTTGTTGAAGAATGGATTCATTTAACTTGAGTTTTTTCTCTAGGACTACATCGTGACGAATGTCATACGCTTTTACACGAATAACTGACGCATTTGTTTTATAAAGATAATCAATTAAGCCCCGAGGATATTTGACAGGATCAGGCATAACGATTTCATCGATTTCACAAAATAAAACATATTTGTACCCTCTGCTAAGTAAATTTGCAGCCGCATCTTGAACAGTCCCAACTAGCCAATAGTGATCGAAATACTTTTCCGAATGAACACGAACCACATTGACCGATAGATTCGATGTTGACCCATCATCACTATCGTTATCTAATATATAAATGTCTTCGTCGGAAAAATAACGTCGGTAGTATTTTAGCCAAATGGATAAGAACTTGGCCTCACTACGACAAATAGTGAACACAGCAAACGGGTGACTGGCATTCTTTTTTCGATTATATCGACTGGGTTTAAACGGTATATCACGATGTTGAGCTCGATTCCATAATTCGATCCAGATTTCCATGGCTGTTGCTAGTCTAACAAAGTATTCATTTAAATAGCTGAGCTTCTTACGAATCATTCGTGCTAACTCCAAATAGCAAGACTGTGGAGTTTCTACATCTGATGAAAACCGTACTGTTTGAAAAAAATCGATAATATCTTCTTGCCAGAAGAGGCCCATATATTCTTTCTTAAGATTAGTGAACGGATTCGAAGCTTTGTTATGTCGAATATAGGGTGCCCCTGTTTTGACACCAAATCCAAGATGGTCTGCTACCACTTTACTTGCCCATCCAGCGAACATGTCATCGTATCGTGCCCATGGCATGCCAGTTCCCATGAGACCTTGCATAAATGCTGGTCCAATTAACTTGCGATTGAAAGCCACATTCATCGAACACATAGGATATAGAACACCAACAGGTACAGTTATAGTAACGTCGACAAGATGTGTATTACGTTCGTCCACCTTTAGTAATTGAGTGGGTGCATCGTAGTCCGGTGCATGTAGCCAAATGCCATGGGAAATAGCCGTAGGAACACCTCTTCTTAAACTGAATGGATATCCACGAACGAAATCCGAACCTTCACGATAAGGATCATACAGAGTGTTGAAAAAATAAGGCGTTGAATTTGTGATAAGATTTTGAATATGCGTTTGTAGTGCATTGATATGATTTCCTTGGGCATCTGTAGCCGGTAAACAATCATCATCAATCGTATAGATGTAAGTTTTATTTGATACAAGAAAACCAAAGTTCCGTATGGACGCATCTTTCGAGCTGATAATCCATTGCTTATCATTACCAAGAGCGGCTTCGATATCACGTCTATTGTACAATTCATAGTCAGCCCATGATGGAATTCGTAAAAATTTATCTGGATCACCATCTTGTATGATAATTAAGTGAAAATCTTTGAAGAGGGGTCTCCACTGTTCTAGAAAGTCAAGATCTCGAATAGACGGTATGACAATATCGACCTCATTGTAGTAGTTGCTCAAATCGAATTTCGGTCTCTGTCGAATGAATCGAAATTGATCGATGCAGTTTGGATTATCAAAAGTCGACGTCGTTGAATTCCACATGCATTCTTTTTCGAATTTCTCTACAGCTAAAACGAACAGGTATTTTCTGTTTACTGAAATTAGTGAAGCAGTTCTCTATCAGACCCTCTTTGCTAAGACACACATATATTGGGTGATACCTTACAAAAACTGTGTGAACAGCTTAACGTTTTCAAAACAAATTATTTTGATGTCGTTCACTTACAAAGTTTTCTCATCAAGGTTCTTAATGTGTGACTAATTTGTCTCTAAATTTAAATTCTAAGCTCATTAAGAAAATAGTAGTATTCCAAACTTAGCTTCAATTATTTAAGAGTGATACATAGAATCTTCTATTTTTTTTCCCCATTAGAATACTCTTTCCATGATGACTTCTTTCTTTTTATATTCAAGGTTATTGCCTTTTGCGAATAACGTGTCTTGTTCATAGTATCGAATATCTCATAGAATGAGTCGTTTTCGAATATAAAGCGTGAATACTCGACTCGAATTCTTAGAGCACAAAGCGCGTATCTTTTGTTTTTCTATCATTCGTACTATGTCTGTACCGGTAGAGACAATTGAAGTAAAAAAATGTATATTGTGAAGAAGTGAATACAGTATTGGCCAGGCGATTCATTCTGACAACTGGATTTGATGATATCCGATCTGATTTTATGGTGAATTTCTATAAAACCGACGGAATCCTGGTCGCGGAACGACATTAGAATCCTTAGAATCGAAATCCAATTGGTCTGATCGTCGGAATTCGACAACGTCCGCTATAAGGTTTGACAGACCTCTGATGACGTCATCGAGTACTAATTTGCATCCAAAAAATGAATTACTATTTTCTCGTCAGATCCATTACTTATTCCTCAACCAGAATTTCGTCGGTTGATCCGACCCAGTCGGATCCGGTATCGGATTCAATCACCTGGATGTTAGAGAAAGTCTAAGCCACTAAGTATATGAACGGATCTAGATAAGTTTGGGTAACTGACTCTTCCTGAAAAGTAGTATTTCGAAACGAAATGTGACGTCGTCTACATTTCGCTCGTTTCATATACTCTGAAATAGTCAATCGGATACAAAGTGTGGAAAGTACATATATCATTGGCCTTTGTAAAGATTATTGTGTACTCGAACGAATGAGTCCACATAGGAAAGTTCTACTGCTGTCTATTATTTATCATTCGAGCTGATGTAGTAGATAAGTTTGGCTTAACGTAACTGATTTGTTTCATGGAAACGACGGAAATTTTTAATTGAATATGTTCCACTGAAACTTTATATTGAGATTGAAGACAAATCTTCATAGATCATTCGTTCTCGTCAATAGTCATGCATATTTTCATTTTCATTACGCGGTTATGTTAAATCAGTGGATTAGAATGTACCTATATGTATGGCAAATATTAAGATGATCTCATTCAAAATTATGATAAAACCGAAGAAAAACTACTCATAACCGATTTTTTTTCTTCTTTCGTCAGACATAGCCATCTCATTCTGGATCACACATTATTTTTCATGAACTAATTGCCAAGGAAACGGTGCTTGCTGTCTAGGAAAAATCCATAACAATACAGTAGAAAATACACATGCATGTGCTTGTTTCGAAAACAATCATGTTGACAAAAATGGTAAGTGCCAAAGTATCATTGAAGATGCTTGCTACAAGTTAGACTTATGAATAGCCTCACGCAGTATCTCTAAGCAAATTTTCTCAAAACGAAACAAATTTATCAGGGCGAATCGGCTGTATCTTCATATATATATATATATATATCTTATAATAAACATTTCTAATACCTGTTGCAGCACCATAAGATGTAGTAGCAGCAGTGTCTACTCCACCATATTTTGCCGTTAGAATTGATCGCAACGCCTTCGGAATTCCTGGCCCTGTTGTACCTGGAAAACTATTGATGTCATCGAGAGATTCCAAAATCGCCATGCTCAACTTTGTTTCCATGTAACTCAGCAAGCCATTTTTCTTCACGGCATTACAATTCAAAGCAATTGAGCGATGATGGAAATCTTTCATGAAAAAGTAGCTCAAAGAAAAACTCAATAATAATATAACACCGAAATAACGTAACCATACGTGTTTTGTTTGCGAAATAGTTGTTCCTACTGTTTGAGTTGAACCAGAATCAGTTTTCATCTGAAAGAAAGCGATTATGATATTGTGCAGAAAATCAAATAATCATTTTACCATCGAATTCCAATGATCATGTTTTTCGATACAAGGTTAAATAGGTTATAACACAATAAACGTTTTTGAAAATAAAGCTATATGCATGGGAGATCTCGAATCAAGATGGCGTCTATGAAAGGTTTCTACTTCCATCATTTAACACACTGATAATAAGGTTAATTTTCACTATCAATACACATCACAAGAGTTGATGGAAAAAATGCCATGGCTAACTTTTATCTTGTGATGTGATCCTTCCATCCAAGATACTATGAGGAAAGCCGATGCGCTAAGTATTTATATGTATCTCCCTAGAAAGAAGTTTAAGTAAAGCACTATCTGACACTAGAGCTCGATGATTAAAAAAATCTGAACTGATTATCTTATGTTGAGCTCCAACTCGATATAATTACCTTTTCTAAAAAATACTATGTTGTTCCCATACTGATTCTGAATAATTCTTGACTAGGACGAATAATTAAAAGTCAATCATTTATTTTTTTTGTATTATCGATTTTGAATAAGATTCTATTTTGTGATTACATGAAAAAATTCACTTGTGTAGGATTCAAAGAACGATTCAGATCTTTTAGATGAGGCCGATGGCCACTGCCAATTTCTAATAGCTAGCTGTTTCTTTTCCAGTCTTTGTATTTGAATCGATAGACAAAATCTAATGTAGTACATATCGCGTCAAAAAATTTGCATACAATGCTTTTTGAACACTCTGTTTTTCAATGAGGTATGTTTTCTATTCGAAATCCTGCTATAAAACTAAGCTTGTTCTGATATTAAATATGCCGATTGAATATCAGGTCATAGATAGAACTCTTCGATTATAGCTACCAACTGATAATCAGTAAGTTGATTTCATAGTAGATTCAATCTCCGTATCTATGAATATCAAATTCATTTGTATGATTGAATATATCATTTTCAAAAACTTGTTCTCGATCAGCTAGAATCGTCTGATAATAGAAGATGAAATTATCAGAAAATGTAAAAATCTATAAGTAACAAGTAGCAGGAATGAAGACGAAGGAGCAGTATTTGTAAACCCTTTGACATACTCAGAAGATTCTACCTGTGATGTCTACTTTATTAATAAAGAATATCTATGGCACTTTGAAGTATCATTTTTAAAAAGGTGAATTTCAATATTTACCACAGAAAATGTCACAATTCTCCTTGAGCAAAAAGTTTCCAGTAGAAGTTAAAAATCTATTATAGTAGAGATTAAAATTTTAACTAATATTACTCTAAATATAAACCACGTGTTATTGAACTTTCTCCTAGTAGAAAATTTGGTTGTTAAATTCTACTAGTAGAATTTTTAATTAGAATGAATTTTGATTTATACGATGACATGTATATATATTTGTTTTCTCTCCCTTATCACTCTCTCTCTATATATATACACCTGTACTGTACGTAATTCATCACACTCTGATTATGACGAATGTATTCGTCGAAATACATGTATTAGTTTTTAATAAATAAATAAAAAGTTGTTCAAAGTAGCTCTTTACTTAATTTTTCGTACAAGTAGATAATAAATAAAAGATTTAATTAACATAATTTATCACGGAAGTATTTCAGCAGGATGTATTTATCAGATGTCTAGTGCAAGTTTGTGAGGGTCTGCAGAATTCCTACCAAGCAGAATTCAGAATTCTGTAAACTTGTCCCTAAACATAATTCATGTGTTACACCACAACTGCTCCCTCCACTTTACTTTCCAGAAGAGAAAACAATTCTGTTCACTTAGAAGACGACAAAGTTTCAATACGTAAACTAGACAACTATCACTAAGATAGGAAAGAGATTCTGCTAAAGAATTCAAAGTCACCAGCAGAATTCCAACCAGAATTCTGTTCACTCAGCAGAAAACAAACTTTCTATACACAAATTAGATAAATATCACTCACAAAAGAAAGAAATTCTGCTGAAGACTTTAAAGTCACCACCAGAATTCCAACAAGAATTCTGTTCACTTAGTAGAAGACAAACTTTCGATGCATATTAACTCGACAACTGCCAGTGAAAAAGAAAAAGAATTCTGCTGAATAATTCAAAGTCATCAGCAGAATTCAAACCAGCGTTCTCTTCACTCAGCAGAAGACAAAATTTCCATATATCCTCTCAACAACTATCACTCACATACGAAAGAAATTCTGTTGAAGAATTCAAAGTCACTAGAAGAAATGAAATCAGAATTCTGTTCACTTAACAGAAGGCAAGCTTTCAATTAGTATACTAGACCTCTGTTTGTCGATAGAATAGAATTGTACAGAATTCTGTAAAATTCTAACCAGAATATAAAGATTCTAGGCTAGTTGCCTCGTAAGAAAATTCATAAGTGTACAGAATTCTGAATTCTGCTTGGTAAGAATTCTGCAGCTGCTGCAAACTAAAGGCCACATCAATACATCAACACAAGATTTCGTAAACATCGACAACTGACCGTAGCCGCTCAGTAGTTCCGAAATTGATCATAGCTTGTTTTTCATATTAATGACGCTTCTTCGAAACTGTCATGGCTATTTTATTCAAGTTTTCATACGAGACGGAGAATAATTCGAGATACTATTTAAGGGAAACCATGTAGTGTATGCTTTTAATTAATTATATTACTAACTTGATTCTGATAGAAATTCCGATTTGCTTCTATGCTGTTTAATGGACTATGGGGAATTTGCATCTTTCTTTACTCTTAAATAATTATTTTCTCATTTAACGAGTTATGATATTTTTTGCAATGATCAACTCTAAATTTCCTAATATAATGAAGATGAATGAATTAAATATAATTAAAATGAAAGTAACGAAAGAAATCACTTGCTTTTTGAATTTTAGTGCTTAATGTCTCACTGGAAATCAAGCAATAGCTTGAAAGAAATCCTTGTCAGTCAATTCAATTGCTATGAAGACTTAGTAACTGTTATTTCGTTTCGGTTATTAGTGCACTAGCTTGAATAAAAAATCTTCGCAACATATTTTTGTTTTATGATCAAGGCCGTTTCTTTTTTTAGATAAAATCGAGCCCAATACCTTGCGTTTCATTAGTATCCATTGAATTTCATACTCACATCTGAAATAATTCTTTGTGAAACTATGGTGTGTCTAGAATCAACTAAATATGAGAAGATCTTTAAGTATCAAGTCTTCAAATTATTCATGTAGTCGTAAATGGGCTGAATCCGAATTGTTATGGAAAATTTGACACAAGAAAGTTGTTCGATTGCAACAGTTGAAATCATAATCGACATAAAACGTTTATTCTACGCTCATCGATTGATCATGGTTTGAAAAGGGCGTGGTTTAAATACAACTGGCTGGTTAAGTAGGATTAGAGAGAAAACGCTCACTGAAACATACATCAATCCTTGAGATAACTCGTTAGCGCATCCTTAACCTAAAGCAATAAAAATTTGTCGATCATAAAGCATGGCATTTGCATACAACAGTACAAGAATAAATACTATCACTCACTTTTGTTTCGGACAAAAATCACCAAAAAATTTGTGTAGATACTGTTCTTTCAAACAATGTCATAATTCATTCTTTCTCTATCGCATTAAAAATAACCAGTTTCTTTTCAAACACCATTGTTTATTTAAGGTGATGATTTTAGCAGCCCAACCAGACTGTGTAATTGCATCCTTATAATTGGCTGCTTTCTTTCCGAATCAGCAGAATAAAACATAAAATCATGCAGATTTTCACGACAGACTCTGTTTCATGATGCCGAAGATCAGTTATAGTTAGAATTGAGCTGAACTTCAAATTATATACTTGTACATTTTCAGGAAAAAATCTCGTTGCAGTTTTCAATTCTAAGCTTAACTATTTCTCTTCATGTACATTGACACATAGGGTTACATTAAATGGCTACTGCATCGCAAGTTATACAATTGTTTTCGTTTCGAGAAAAGAAACATCAGAAGGGGATGTAAAGCTTCGTTCTTCAAACAAATGCACAATTGACTCATTCAGACACGAAAGCAAACTAGATGATACTCTAGCTTCACTCGGCTAAGAAATGCACTGCAAAACACTCGCTTCGGTCTTGAGAAAAACGTAATCTCTCATAAAAAATGAGTATTCGAGAAATTAATTCAGTTTATTAGTTCTCAAGGAATCAGAAATATTTTCTCGTGGTTCATCACTGAAAGATGAAGAGTTAGGTCTGCAAATTTGATCTAACATAGACCCAACATGAAAAACAGATATTCTAACATTCACCTCTCTGTCAATCCTTCCAGAGCGTATTGATACACTTTACGAAATGCTTAGTAGCTCGTCGATTAATTATCTCGATGATTCACTGCTTTCTATCAGTTGTTTTACATACGAGCAAGTAGACTGGTGCCTAACTTAAGTTTTCGTTGTCATTTTAACTATCTCGAAATGAATTGAAGGCAAACTTCTTTCAAAATCGTCATTTTCGGACACTATTGACTGCAGAATTGAGTAAATTATAAAAATTCGGGAAAAAAATGTAACAAGTTCGATCTCGATACTTGGATCTTGTGTTTGAAAGACTATTTTTGGAGTTCACGTTCTTGAGATCATCGCGTCACAAAATGATGAGTTGTGATGCGTACGCAAAATGTAAAGTAAGATAGAAAGAATAAATTAATTTGCGCATGACTACATAAATGTGGTGCTTCGTACTGCATTCAAAGTTCTTTGTTTGTAGTATGTGACTTATAGCTAATTATCATCGAGTGAATTCAAAATAACTTATTGATTTTTTTATGCGCAAACATTGGCTCTGACTGAAGAGCAGATTTCAATAGAGAAAGAGAGGAAGAGGTTTTAGAATTTTCTGGATAAAGTGTAAGCAACCATATAGACTGAAGATGAATGTGCTTTTCATCTGAATCGGCACATCGAATTCAACTCCATGGTATAAATATACTCCTAGTTCACCTGCAATCAAGTCGATCAAAATTCAAATGAAAATTTTAGGTCATAATTCGAAGCTAGCACAAAGGCTACGTCTAACTATTAAATCTAGTACTATGAAAATTTCAGAAGCCTTTATCAAGCAACAATAACAAGCACTTCCATATATTCCTGGCAGTTGTCACTAAGTGTCCATTAAAAAGTAAAACCTTTTCTCTTTAATCATTTGAAATTACTTTGATTTTCGAAACCCTATCTTCAAATTCTTATTTTTTCTCAAGGTAGAAATAGAACTACTTTATATTTGCTTTCAGCGTCATCAAAAATACTACTTGATATACTGATTAATGTTGATTATTGAAGAAATGTGCTTTTTTCTTTGTCAAACTGTTGCATAAGTTGTATACCAAATCTATATGATAAAAGAAATTGATGAAAACTACAGTCAAACCTGATTTGTATGAATTTTAAGTTATTTCAATCTTCTAGGTATTGCAGTCCTTGATCAATTATTTTTATTCGACAACTACTGATGATCTGATCAAGTCAAAAGCGTGACCCAATGCTAGCCGTTTGTTCTCTAGATGATCAATTCTGATGATTTTCATTGTTTCAATTCTGCTGGAAGATTAATAATCATTCTCCTGAAATTTTTTCCTATGAAAAAATAAGTAATATGAGTTAACACTGTTACTGTAACTCTTGAGTTATGTAATGGATGATTTATACGATAAGGTTTATACAACCACAGGATAAATTTTCTTTTCTTATAAATGTAGTATCGATTTCAGCAATGAAGAAGTTTCATGATCCATCTTCATGGTTAACTTTTAAAATCATACTATCTAACTGGCTGACCATCCTGGTACTGAAATTAAATACATTTCTAGTCCACTCACCGCTATATTTTTACCTTTTCCATGGGCAATCATTGACTATACCTCCACAATCAAAATCATGAAATTCTGTTGTACAACGTTGGGTTTTTCGATGTTGAGAAAAACCGCTTTGAAGTACACAACACGAAAGAAAAATGTCAACTTGGTTACAGGGAAATTTTTTGTTCTACGCACGATGCAAATAAGTATGAAATTATAGGACCTTCATTTGAATTGACGTGGCTTATCATTGAACTAATGATATTTTTCATTTTACTACTTAAATTAATTTGTGTTTAACCCAACAAGATACATTGCTGTCATATAAATTTCGGTTTTTAAGTGGAAAACATCTCTATATATTTATCGGAACATTGCGGGTTCACACAAGCAAGTTATTTTTAAAGAACAAGTGAAAATTACATGTGACTAACACAGGTGTAAGCCAAGCGGCTAGGGCGCTGCCACTGCTATTTTTTTCTCGAAAACTTACAACCGCCGCCAGGACAGCGCGAAAATTTTGGAAATTCTTTCAGCCTCCACTGCTGATACTTGTCGAATGCTTCTTTTCCCGCTCATTTCTTATCGTGTTTTTGTATGTATTTATTGTGTGTGTTAAATTAAGATGTAAAACAGCTGTTTTATATGATTTAAAAAAAATATAATACTCAAATATTGAAATGAATATATATTTTATTTTTGAAAGAATTATTGAGTTTCAAATTTTCAAGTTAACGCCGTCAAAAAACTAGAGTGTTTAAGCCGCCGCTGCCATTAGAGGGTCAAAGGTTCGAATCAGTCACCGCTGAATATTTAAAAACAATGGAAATTATCAGTCCCCCACCCCGCCGATAAACTCATCGGCGTGCACCTCCACTAACACACTATAATATCCATAGATCATTTATATTACAATTCTCAAAATCAGAAGCCTCATCAATGTTTGCTATTTTCTATTGATATAGCACTCAGTATTGTGAACGGTAATCTAAAATATTTTGAATCTTATGCCATTTTCATACATGTGTGCTTTAAGACAGAGCAGTATTGAACTTTACTTATTCGAAGTATTAAACTCGAATCTGTTTTCTTGTTGCATTCATGTCTAACGGGAAATCTTTGATGACGAACAATGTTCGATAAATCTTCTTCATCTAAGTTGCAGGTAGGTACAGCATTGTGGCGCTGATCATCGATTATTCAAGAATACTTGAGAAAATGAAGAACAAATGTATTGTGTTGTAATCAAGTTTATTATTTATAGTCAGAAGTACCGAAATGAAAACTAAAAATATGATTACAATAACCGAAGAACGAAAAAAACCCGAATGATGTGCTTTATTATTATTATTTTGATTGTTCTTGACAAGAATACTTTCATTTATTTGATCATTCTGAGAAGTGGCAGCATCCTTTAGTGAGAAATTTAAAAAAGAAGCTAAATGAACAAAACGCTCAGCTTAATCACATAACTGACTAAAACACAACAGATAAAAAAAAATATATATAAATATATTCATATTTAGAGAAACAAATACTTCCATAAAAGAGGAAAGAACACCGAAAATAGAATCCCACCTATAAACGTGTATGCAAATAAATATTCATAGTCAACGTCTTCTTGGTGGTCTAGAGGTTGAAGATGCAGAATTTGTAATACTGTAACGTTCTTCATCTAAATCATCATCATTTAATGCATTCGATACAAAACGTGGTGTTGAGGCTCGAATAATTTCATCTACAGGAGCATTACGATTTTCATATAATAGAATGTTTAATGTCTCTTCATAAATTCTTGCTTCGAAAAATTCTACCTAAACATTTAAGAAAAGAAGATTAAAATTGAATGCATCGTCAAGTGATATTTCAACCTTGTTCTGTTTTCTTTCCGTTGCATAAACAATAGACGTGCAACACACTTCGGCCAATTTTTGTCCATTACCATAAAAACTCCAGCAACATATTTCTTCACTGCCGGTCACATCTTTTATAAACATAATTCGATTATGTAAACGTATACTTAATTTATCAAATAGTTCGATGTTTTTCATTAACATTTCGTCCGACGAACTTAAGAAAATAGGATGAACAATAAGAAAACAGGTTTTTCATCATTGACTAGTTTTCGAATAATTAACTTACGCAGTATACGAATATTTATTATTATGTCTATTAATGGCCAATTTAACAATAGGCTTACGTACAGTGGCAATAATATTCAGTAATTCTTTTCCTGATGTTAGCATAATGACTTTACAGCAAGCATCTGTATCACCGGTATATTTTCTCGAACGTACTCGTATTTGTTGTTCGATGTGTTCAACAAGTGATTGAATACAATAGAATTTCGCCTCATGTAATAGTTCATTCAATGTTTGAATACAATCAGGTAAATTTAAAGTACCATCACGTAAATAATTTAATATTATATTGAAATGTTTACCATCACGATCAATCAATACCCATCCTACATGGTTAGAATTTTAAGATTAGAAAATTATCTCACAATAGAGATGAAGGATTTCAGCTTGGAGAAAAACTATTTAGTCCAATAAAAAATAAAGATAGATCGTCATCAACTACCGTCAAATGTTTTTTTTATTCATGTGTGAGAGTTAAAAAAAGAGATATTACTGTTTGGAAATCTTAGAACAATACCTGGATGGTATCTAGTAATAGATTTTATAGTGTGATATTTTTTCATGAAACTTTGAATAACAAGTCACAATTCTGAACAAAAAATTGATCGAATACAGAAGTTTTCCTGTCAAACAATTGTGCGTGTCAAACTAACTATATGGGTAGATCACACGCATTATTGATCTGTTCAAAGCATCGTCATCGATAATATATATCATTGATGTTTGCATTTAATATTTAGATCATATTTATTTAATAATATATGCATTCTGTCATAGTGGCTGCTTCTATTTTTCGAAAAAAAAACAAAGTTTATCCCTGTTCTCCTTAGTTTGGATGAAAAGTTCGGGCGCACTGTAAAGAAAATTTTTCTAAATTATTGACAACTCTTGTATGAAGATTTCGTATGGATTCGCCAAATCTCTAAAGTGTAGAATATTGAGCAGGTTAGGGAACTACTTTTTTTCCTATGTACCATTGGCTAGGGAAATTAGCATCACAATCATGATCACTATCTTAGAACGTTTTAAATGAATATCAGAGTACTTTTTCTCACACATACACACTCTTTCATTTGGTTTTTATCATGCTTGTCAAAGTATTCAAATAACTATGCATCGATTATCTTCCTTACACACATCAGAAGAAATAACGTCATCGAAATATTAAAATTGTAAATTGAATGGAAAAACTCAATTAATTAATAATTATCACGATAGCTACGGTTTCGGATAAGGTAAATAAGCTGAAATTATTGAGTATATCTAGTTATTTGATTCTATAAAACCTATGTTGAAATGAAAAATAAACATATGTTATCATGATTTTTCAATTAACCGTCATCAACATATTAAAGAAAAATACGAACGTTTTGAAATATGGACATTCCATGAACACCAGCATATGAGTACACAAATAAAGTTTACAATAAATGACATAGAACGAGACGACAACAAATAAAAATATATGTCTTCAATCGAACTTAAGCTAATTTATGTTTTCTAACGAAATTCAGAAGAATTTTAAAATATTTCTATCAATAACAACAAACAGTACAAAAGTTATTTTAACGTAACTATAAACGTAGACATAGTTTTAAAATTTTCAAAGTTCTAATGATTTTCATGTAAAAGAATTTCTACTATATGCTCATTGAAGAATATTGTATGAAGAACATGTTTAATTCTTATTACCTTCACTGTCTTGAACAACTTCCATACGTCCACTAAACATTGCTTTAAACATTGTATCTTCTTTTGCCAGTGTATCAAAACTAGTTAGAAAGAGATGATTGCCCACATTGAGTTTAACATATTTTCCAACAGTGTTGCATTGATTTGTTACTGGATTTTTATTCGACATCGACATTAATGTCGATGAAATAGTTGAAGATGTCGAATCACTCATCTAGAAAAAAACAATAACGAGATAATATCCACTAGATTACCGGCACTTTTATTTTGGAACAAAATACAGACATTTACATTTCTATTAAGTACAAGACAGATTCAGATTTATTATGTTATCGACAACATACATTTGCACAAAATCGATTACTAATGAAACAGGTAATTAAAATAAAACTATGCATCATACCTAGTTTCAAAGCTACGAAAGAGAACAGAAGAAAATGATAACTAAATAAAAGGAACAACATGAAAGACAGTAACACATAAATGTTATTTATTAGTTTCAAGACAGAGAAGAAACAATATGGAAAAGTTTTATTCAATATATTTTCAATTGTCGAATTATTTCATTGATCAATCTTGATGGAGCTACAAATAAACAAATGATTCATATAAAATGATGATCAATAAGTTTATGCTAACCGGGTCCGATGCCGAGTACAGTTTTACGTCCAACACCAAATTTTTTTTGACCTATGATAAACATATATGTTTAACATTGCATTATTAAAATAGTAAACTCAATTCATTTATTTTGCTTGTTTTCTTTTTGCTTACATACCCACATCACATACTAAACAAGTTGTTAAGCCCTTAAATTTCGCTTGACGACGTAATTGTTCTCTGTAACAAGAAGAAAGATATCTCAAGAGAATACTAGTGACATAGATAAATAATTATCTTACAGATCATCATCTGATTCGCATTTACAAACAACTTTTGCTTGTCCCTCCGAAAACCATGTATCAACAACATCAGGAATTCTTTCACATGCTTTTTGAAAGCATGCAAGTGTAGCATGAGAACACTATAAATTTAAAAGTTATTCATCTGCGAAAAAATCATCGATTTCAATGTACTCACTTGTGCTGCAATTTTTCCTTTTAGATAAAAGTAATTATATTAGAATGTGAAAAAAAAAATCAAACATCATTTGTAAAATTTTACCTTGACCCATCTTGAGATCATTTCTTACAACGAGAACGAGCTGAAAGTTCAAACGATATTGCAAATATACAATCATAAGAGTATTGCAAATATTTACTTTGTATTCTCCTTCATCATCAGATGAGCCAGGATCGAACTAAAAAAATCAACTTCCATTTTTATTTCAATTTAATGATGTTTACAGTATGTTTGATTAAAACTCTCTTATATACATAAAAATAAACTAAGAACTAATTTTAGTCTTTTGAGAAAATATTTTGTCTTGTCATACTTTAATTTATGTTTTCAGTCATTGAATTCAAGATAAACTCTGTACACTATTACTTTTACTTACATTTTTATCATCTGAACTTTGATCTTTTTCGAAATCAAAAGCATTTGAAACAACTTTGACACTATTATTGAGAAATACCGATGAACTGAATATCCAACCAAGCGCTAGGCCTAGAACAGAGTATAAAGAAAGATATAAAAATGATCTCCTATTATTCTACCTCCAAAAAAGCCGGCTACCAGGCCAGCTGTAGCAGTTTTTTCCTCAAACCAAGATGTTTGGCTCATATGACTGCTGAAGGCAAGAAACATAATAAAAATAAAAATAAAAATAAAAAACACATCATCAACATTCAACTCACCTAAATGTGACATAGTAATGAGAAGAAAATTGTATTTTATGGTCTAATAAAACCAAGATGAATGACACCAACTATCAATCTGGAAAAGAAAAACAACAACAACATCGTGTTGAAGAAAAGAAAAGAAATAGAATTCAATCTTTGATGAATCTATATGTGTATATACATATGCATTCATATGTAATTGTATCGCCTCAATTTTTCTTTTCGTTTCATACTCATGGCAATTCAAGCGTAAATGATAGCCTTCCTAGAGAATAACAAATTGTAATAGAAACTCTTCGCATGCGTTTTTTTTCGTGTTTTACACGATAATATATATCAATCATCAAAGACAATTATAACTCTACTGATATACCGAAGCAAAAAGAATGACAGTATACCACATGGAAAATGCTTGTAAAGGCAAAAGTTGTGTGCGTCTGGTAGGATGACATCTCAAAAACAAGCATCACAGCCATCGATAAATGTCATTTAAATATACACGTCGTACACTGATGCACACTGCGAGAAAAGAAATATGGCTTCTTTTCTCTTCCTTTTTTTTCGATGAGTATACTTTTATACAATGATGCAGCCAAAATACGGGTAGATATGTAGGAAAGATAAAAGGATAAATCCATCCAGAAATGATTAATTCTTTACTGATATGTAGGAAAAAATAAAAATGCATCGTTGATAATCGATATTCTCGATGACAATAAGGATTAGAACAATAAGGAAGATTTCATAGTCCGATAGATTGTACCAGTAAAATCTATACTATTATATTGAAGTGTAAATAGTCAACGCAAAACAACAAGTTCTACCTAAATATACAACTACGTAAATTCGAATTTTTATTCGATCTAATAATCGCCCGAAGAGGAAAAAAAGCATGCAAATAACTGAGAATGTAATCGTATAGAGACGAATCATAAAATAAACTCAAACATCAAGCCTCATAACACTACAAAAAATATATTTTTCTTCCGAAAAAAAATGATTCATTATCGATCCGTTTTATGGTTATTTTTCACACCACGAGACAACAGCTGTAAGTTTGTGTCATAAATTAAGAAAATAATTCTTCTTTGGTTCGAAAATAGATTCAATTATACTTACTATTATTAAATTATACAGTCGATCGAATAAATTGATTTACAAGATTGTCTACTTCCTGTTTTGCAGATTACTTGCTATTTTTGTTTCAAATCCACGACAATTACTATTGAAATCGTTCAACTATCTAAAAGATTATTAATATATGAATCACACATTTGCAAATGTACCACGACATGAAAAATGTGAATCGTTTTTATCGATTAAAACTAATTGATGCACTATGAATTTGCAACAAGAGAAGTAAAAAAAGGAACACAGATAATTTCATCAATAAATACTTGACTTGTCATACTTACACGATTCAATTCTATTAGAACAAATCGATGAAACAGATTGACTGTGATCGATATCTGTTTATTTTTTCTTCATCTACTATAAACAAAGAAACAAACAAATAAACATCGATAACATGAACAAAAAATAAGTGTTAAAGTTATAGATAACTTTGTACAGACTAACCGTCTCGTTCAATATTTAGATGTTCTGGTTTTTCAATTTACAAAAGAAAAAAAAATAAGACAAAAGAAAAGGAAAGCAAAGAAACAATAACAAACCACCTAAGAATACATGTACATATACGCACATACACACATACGGAGAGACAATTACACTAAAATTAATTAGTTATAAGACGAAAAAGTTCATAATATTCTATGCTCTTTGTTGAGCACCATAATATTGAGTAACAGCTGGCGCATAGGACGCTGTCGGTGTACCTGATGCAGATCCATACGATTGCTGTTGTCGCTGTTGATTTGGTGGTGGATAACCTGGTTGTTGTGACGGTTGCTGTTGATAAGCAAGAGCTAAATCGTGTCGCATAGTGGGTGGTTGCCCACCGGCTGTTGCATATGGATCATTCCGATAGGTTGAATAAACATCATAATCACTAAAAGTAAAAATAAAAAAACAATGAGCAATGTGTTCTGTTATTGTAAGTAAAGCTATGAACCGTGATGTTGGAGGAGGGCCAGTTGAAACTGCATATTCTGGATCACGCTGTCTACTACTGTAGTACTTTTGATAAGGGTCATAGCCAGGATATGGATCAATAGATGCCGGTGGCCCCGGAGGTAATCCACGACTATAATATGTATCGATAGGTGATGCACCTTGACTACGATCATACATTCTAAAAACACAAAGATATTCTTTTAACTCGACGTATTCAAAATAACTTGTCAATCGATAGAAAAATAATAATAATAATAATAATAATATCAAGCAAACAAGATAACTAAGGTCTTATTTACGAAACCATTGGCGTCCATACTCCTGATGATGTTTTATCCGTACTTTAGTAATAAAAATAATCTATTGCATTATTCTAATGGAAAGCAAAATGAGAACAAAATTAAATCCTTCTTACCGACTTGCACCATAACCCATACTATCTCCTCGAGTATGTGGTGGTAAATCACGATAATCTCGCATTGAGTACATGGCAGTTTGTTCACCACCAGCTCCACTCATACTTGCATATGATGGAACTCCATATAAACTATCACGTGATGCATCATATCCAGAACTATAAGCATTTTCACGTCTTTCATCATAGAAATGTCTTGGATCCAATCGAGCATCATATGGACGAGAACGATCATAGAAAGATGATGCTGAAGCATAGCCAGCAGCCATACTACCAGGATCCATTTGAATACCATCATATGGACGAGCATCACTACGAACCCATGCTGATGCGTTATGACGCATAGGACCAATACCACTCGTCGTTGAAGCCAGATTATATCGAGATACACCATTACCACTTGTCATCGCTGCAACACGAGCACGAGAACTAAACGAAAAGCATTACATTATGTAGCTGTTTGATTTATCAACGAAATACTTGATATCATCATACTTTCTTAAGGCACTAGCAGGTTCTGGTTGACCAGGTCGGTGTCGTACCGTACTCGTTGATAGCTAATTAAGGAGGAAAATTGATGTCGAAAATCTAATTTCATGTAAAAAATAATAATTGATTACTTCAACACGTAATCGTTTTCCATGAAATTCTTTATTATTTAATGCACTAGCTGCTTTTTCAGCTTCCTCAATTGAACCATAATGCTAATGAATGAATAACGAAAATCTTTAAAAGAATTCTTTATCTTTATCTTTTACCACGAAACCATAATCTTTAATCACAGATGCTTCAAGTACATCGCCATAGGATCCAAACAACTCAGACAATTCAGCTAAACAGAAGAATTGCTTGTGTAAAAAAAAAGGTGACACACAAAACAAACAATCGAACAAAGCAATCATTTACAAGGTTGTGTTGCTGGATCAAGATTTCCGATAAATAGTTTTGTTTTTACAACTTTAACTGGTCCACTCATTGTTATTGATCGTATCTAGAATTATGCATAAATTAAAAAAAAGCAAACGAAACGAAAGTATTAATGAAATTGTAATCTTACTATAACAAGAGAACTCAATTTACAGAAGATAAAACAAAGACAAACGCAACCAAGCACCTTGATCTTTTCGTGGTTCTTTTTTCGACATATGAAACGATTAACGTACACACACAGATAGTAAACATGTCACTGTTCGTTGCTCAAACACTTGACAAACAGTGGAACGCATCTGTCAAAGAGCACAATACGAACAAAAAACAAACCGAAACAGAAAACTGGAAAAGAAACGCATAAATAAGCGAAGAACAAAAAAGGAAGAATATGAAGATTAGTTGTTGTTGTTGTTGTTGTAGTTTTTTTCGTACAATATGTGTTCACGATTAAGAGACAATTAAAAAAAGAAGAAAAAAAAAACAGAACAAGAATAGAAAATACTACAGACACACATTTGAGTGTGCTGTCATAAGAGAAGATAAATGGAAATTTTTTTTTCAGGCGGATGATTTCGGTGCACGATACTTCGTCACATTGTGTTCGTCATCGTTCGGGCAGAGATCGCATACGAATTTCAATGATAGATCAAAGACAACAAGAAGAAACGAAAAGACGTGCGCATTTGGAACGAAACGCAAAAGCGAAGAATGTGCAGACTAGAAGATAATGATAAAAAAAATGCATTCGATTTATTAATATTCTAACATATTGATAAATAAATAAAAGAATCAAAATCTGTCGGTTCATTTATTTTTCTCTTCGTTTCGCTTGCTTTGTAGGAATGCACGTGTGCATGCGAACGATCGAATTTAAGTGATTTACAATGAACATACTGAAAATCAGTATTCATATTACTAATCTTTGGCGCGAAAGTCTTGTCACAAAAGAATTCGTACAAAATTTCCTTCTAAATTTAGACTGAACTGATGTCATTTTTTTACATTTATAATTAAAATCAATCGTAGTCGAAACGCAGAGTAGTTCATTTTAATGATCCTGTTTTGTGGAGCCAATTCATTCCTGTAGAACATGCCATTTAATTTTCTCTAGTTCTCTCCATTGACAGATCAAATCAATAAATAACTACAAAAACATCATCTCCAAAGAAAATTAAGCACGAACCAAAAATGTAAAGGTCAGTGTGATGTCTGTCGAAAGATCACTGAGCATCTATCAATGTACATTTCATTTGTATTCGACAACCATACTGTTTTAGATTAATAATTCTGTATGCCTGAGCTGTTGATTATTGAACATTTCCCAATAAACTTATGCAAATGACTGTTACTCAATCCTTCAATTTCAAGATCAAGGCAAACAATATTTTCATCGATGATTTCTTCTGAGGAACATTCTCATCTCTTTAGTACTATAATTCAATTGTTTTTTTCCACGATGATACTTGGAGCTATATAGATGTGTTATTATAGTATAGATAACTGCAGGTATTGTTTATTTTTTTGATGACATGAAAAGATTAAATAGCTAATGATAAAAACATTTTTCAGAATTATGTATGGTTACATAAATAGTGCATATTTGCTTATCAAGTAGAGAAATGTCTTTGAAATTCTTCACATCATTCATTAATTCGTTTCGAAATGATTATCGATAAGTACTTTATGTGAATCAAATGATTGGTAAATGTTCTGCTTTTGATGATCAATTCAAGTTAAAACTGTCATGCTCTAAAATTTCTGTAACAAGAAAGTCTTTATTTCATGGATCAGTTTCTACAGATGAGAAAACAATCGTTTGATTAATTATTTTAAAATGTAGATGATATGTACAAGTAATTAATGAAATTAGAAATATGTCAGTGTGATATTTAAAAAAAAAGGCACAGATAAGGCAGGTATCAAACTCGAGTAAAATATTGTATAATTTCAATTTATTACTATACACATTTTGAAATCACCTTGGAATCAAACACTATAGGGGCGTTTTTTTAATAGGAAGAAATACTCAAAGATGAAATATTGTTTATCGTAGTGTATCGTCTCGCAGATTACATTCTATAGTTACAATTCTTGGTAAAACTTATCGATAGTACAGTTTTTCGACGATGAACAAATATTTTACACGAAGACTTTCGCACTATAGATAAGAAACTGTTCATTCTCGATATCGAAACGAGTTCTAGTATTGAACAGAAAATTGATATAATACGAGATGATTTCATCTACTATGTTCACGGTTCTTCTATATATATATTACAGGACAGTTATGTAGAATTACAATCGTAAACCATCGATTATCCTAAATTCTTAATCATTATTCATCTAAACTACATCAGGGTTATCAACGTGGTAGAACTCGACAATTTACAAGATAGATTATTATACATCAGAACACTCTTACATGTGATAAGAGTCAATTCATCCGCTTTATCCTAATGATATTAAGACTAAATCAATCGATAGTAAGCAAACATGTTTTGATACTGATCATCATAATACAATTAAAAATAATCTCGAGTTTCAATATAATATATATGACTCTACTTCGCAATCGAAATTCAACGCAGCGTATACACACATCGATCGGCAGAGAATATTTGTATGCGTTATTTTTTTCTTTTGTTCAAGCGAAATATCGAAGAAAAATCATACTAAAGTTATACATACTTGTTTTTATTTTATTGTAATTCAATCATCTCGACGAACTTTTCTTTGTTTTAATGCTCTCGACGATGATGATGATGATGACGATATCGATGTCGATAATGTATCATCAGATTGACTTTCTTCGATTTGTTCAATTTTTTCTTCTTCATTTTCTTCAATTTCTTCAGGCGCAAAACTCGATAGTTGTGAACGTACGACTTCACTATCCGGTTCTATTTTTCCTGACCACAAATCTTCTATTCTAAATGCTTCATAAACACATCGACGTGGAAACCAACCACGTGGCCGACGACGACGATACGTTTTGGAAGCATCAGTTCTATCTTCTTCGGTGATAGTAATGCACTCGCCATATAGCCAATATTTTTCCCAACGTGTAACAAGAACAGAATCACCTTTCTCAACTGGCATACGTGTTTCATCCGAACAGGGTATGCATATACAAGTGCGAAAACCGTAACGCAGTGTTATAAATGAACCTTTATATGATTGAACAACTTCATAGCGAACTGTACGTTGACGTTTCTCTCGTTTTTGCTGAAGTTGTTCACATGTTAATGCATATTCATCTGAACCCTCACGTACAGGCCATGTCAAACCATCACCAATCACATTGTACGATTCTTTATAATTGAATACTTGACGACAATTTTCTTTACAACCAAGATCATATGGATAAATGAATGGCTTTTTACGACGATAATTACGATCACGTGCTTTACGTAATATCCAACTTTCAATACCCGTTTCATTTCGCATAATACTTCGTAATTGAACAATTAATAAAAACCCTACCTACAAAAACAGACAAAATTTAAAGTAGAAAAGAAAAACGATATATTGATATATGTATATATATATATATGAATCACAACTTACAGCAAATATCACACCAAGTGCAAGGCCAATCGAAAGTATGCATGATATTAAGCCAACAAACGAAAAATAAATTATTGGAACATTTCTTATGCGAGCATAAATATAATATTGAACAAAAAGTGCTCGATAAATGCAAGGGCAAAGCATTAATAATGCGTGCGTACAACCAAATATAGCATAAAACATAAACCAACAGAAATTGGCATGATTGAAATGACCAGTACATGTATTAATCCATGGACACTAAAACATAATAGATAATTTTCAAATCAAACATCTAGTTGATATATATTCCATCGTTTTATTCAGCAATAAATCCTAACGAATCGATGAAATGTATTTCAAGTGAAGATCTGAATGAAAATGCCTTTTCCTTCAATCAACTAGACCGATCATCATCTGTATTATGATTCTATTTGTTGCGATATATTAGAAATTTCATCGAATTTTTTTCTTCTTTATTATCAACTCACATGATGGTCCAGTTTCATAACACAGTAGCCGCATTTTTTACAATGATGTGCTCGAGGAGCTTTGTAACCTTGACAGACATCACCTGCATTTATATAGATTTATACATAATAATTGTTAGATATGATTTTTTCAATAGAAATGAAGCCTTACAATATTGCAAATATTTTTCATGTTCTTTTTTTGCTGGTCTCCATCCTTTTGGTACAAAGCCTGTTAGAAGGACAAAGATTCTGGTAAAGTTTTTTTTTCATCTATGTCAATATTGTTAATACGTACCAGGACCAACGAAAACAGCTCGAAAATAATTGTAGAAAATCACAACAGGCCATAGCCAAAATATAAGAAAATTAATCACACTTAATATATCATTACTATCTGGCGGAAACCATTGAGTAAGACAATGGAAAGCACTGAGAGTTCTGCATAGAAAAAAAGATATTGCATTTCCATTTCACAGGAAAAAAAAAGAAATCCTTCATACATCCATATTATTAACGAGATGGCACCAATTGGACCATAATGTGCCAGTTGACTTAGTTTTCCAGAGCTCGTGCCAAAGCACATCTTAAATAAAATAAGAAATCGAGATTTTATTTCGATTGTTGATTCGATGTAATTAAAAAAAAAGAACTACGTTGCTACTGCAAATAAGACTTTTTTCTTTCTGTAGCCATTACATGTCGTCTTTGTCCTCTCGCCATTCTGATTGGGCGAATGAAAAAAGGGCTCCATTGTTGTTTTTTCCTTGAAGTCGATATCTTTTTATTCACATTTTTTTCTGTATTTCAAAGTCAATGTCTCAAGAAGAAGCTAATTCTCTATCGTCCGATTTTTCTTATTTATTTTTTCGTAACGGTGCTAGTTTTCGTATAAATTATAATGAAAATGATGAGAAACCTGTAAATCAACCACGTATATCAAGTCTTACTGAATTATGTTGCTCGATAATTGTATGTCATGAATCTTTAATTGAACAGGCATGTAACACTATACCAAAAGAATTATTCCATCAATTATTTCGTGCAGCATTACATTGTACACAAGATGATACATGTATTAATATTCTCATATCCCGTTGGCCATATCGTGTATTTCGTTTAGAAAATTTTGTTGATGAAAAATTAACATCGTTAAAAATGTTACTCTGTGAAAAAACAGCATTACAAAGAACTAAACAAGCTATTAAATATTCAGTCATTATAATTCCTCGATTCATCGATACAATAAGACAACAACAGCAACAAACAGTACAAAAAAAGCTATCGAACTTACGAATACTTGACGTAACCAATTTTCCTGTTGTCGAATTAATTATTCGGTATATTTCTACGCATTGTCGTTTAGCAGAAAAAGAATCAAGACGTAATCAATTAATTGATATTTATAATCAACAGCATCATCAACAATTGTCAGATTCTAAAATTAACGATGAGAATCAGAACGACTATTTAGGTAGAAACGTATTTGGAATAAATGAAACGCATTGTTTTTTTTCTTACGCTTTCTTCTTCTAGGTCATCATTCAATGATGTCAAATGATCGTAATGATGATCTTATTAAGTCATGTTCATATCCCGATGATACAATTATAATTCGTTTTGATTGTATCATTCAAGATTATCGTACTTATGTTGAACTATTATCAGCACTTCGTTCAACAACACCAAATATTCAACTACAAATATGTACAATTGATATGCGTTGTATTGGCTTAGCACTTGTTAGTAGTTTCCTTGATCATGTTGATAAACGAGTAAGATTCTTTTATTTCTCTCTTTTTAATGAAAAAATAATTGTTTCAAATATTTTCTATAATAATATATCAATTTAGTTCGTTCATACACTTCGTATTCCTTACAATGTATTAACAAGACAAAATTTAAAGTATTTTCTACCGCGTCTACCAAGTCTAACCCAATTACATACATTAGATTTATCATGTAATTTTATCGATTTTCGACTTAATCAAGAAGATCTAGATCAATTCTGTAATGTTTTATCTCAACTCAAACATTTAAAACATCTATCATTAAGTGGATCTCCAATAACGAATCGTCTTGAGTTCATACTTAATGCAATTGATCATTCGTTAGATGTATTAAATTTAGATTTTTGTTCATTATATGAAAATGATTTAATTAGTTTAAGTCAAATGAGTGTGCGACATCAGTTTTTGCACTTAGATTTGGGTACAAATCGTTTGAATCGATTCATGCGTCAATTATTAATCGTTTTAATTAGACAAACACGTCTTGTCGTGTTAGATCTTGACTATAATCGTTTTTCATCAAATGATTATCTTGAATTAATTGCTTGTTGTCAACGATTGACATCATTGAAAAGTTTAAGTTTACGTGGCCCCAATTCGTTAACAACACAATTGGCGGCAGCGACATTCATAGGTGAACATTACAAATGTTTACGTTCTTGGAAAATTGCATCACCTATTGAATATTCTTTAAATCGTTTTGTTGGTAATGATGAACAGAATTATTTAATACAAGCTATTATGCCATACGATATGTTTATCAATGAAATGAATAAACGTGCTAAATGTCTCGTTTCAATATCTGAACTCAGTGTTTAAATAAAAAAAAAGATTTTTATTTTATTCTTTTTTCTATTTTCATTTGTTTTTTCTTTAAAAAATTAGATGATGTTGACATACGTTGTAGAATTTGTTTCCAATGTCCAAGTATTTGAACTTTTTTTTTTTTATTGTATTCTGACATTTGTTCACTGATAAATGTTAAATTTGTATTGATTAGTTTTAAAGCAAGATCATGAATAGAATGAAAATACGTTATATGTGGCCGTTGATAAAAATCAGCGAATTCAAGCCAGTATCGTATTGAAGAATAGTTATACTCGTTATTAGGATCTGGTACACGGGAATTTAAATCATAACTTGGTATAGTTGAAGAGTTTTTACCAACGCCAGTTAAAGCTTTATCCCATGTTCGATCGAATACAATACTATATTTTAAATGCCATTCAGTTAACAGATCAATAGACGGAAAAAATAGAGGAATATTCATTGAGTATTGTTCGAATAGACTCATTGTCGATACTTGATATGGTAAATGGATAATAGCTGGATGAGTAGACAATATTGAGTAATGATAGAATCTATATAATTGACGTAAAGGTTTAACAACTATTCATGAATTGAATGTTTTTATCGAACGTTTTAATTCATCAAGAAATTGTTGATTAAAAGAAATAAATTTATGCGATGGAACAAAAATATATTGGGGACGTATTTTCAATGGTCGATACACAGCATTGGTATAAGTACATATCGATGATAAAACAATAGTATTAATACCAGTGAAATATCGTATATATTCAGCATCGTAAAGATTATTCGCAGCAACGATATTTCTATTGAAAACAAAAAACAAAATCCAATGTTTGACTTGAACGCAGGCAAATGTTTTCTATGGATATCTAATATTAATAAAATGTTCATATTGAAAGTATTCCATTGCGAGAGTCAAGTACATGATTCCAGTACAAATTTATGATACGTATTGCATTACATACAACAGTAATGTAGAGTGAATCGATAAAATTTATGATATTATTATATGTTTCGATATAGATAAAACAACATAGGTTTTAGTAGACAAGTTGCTTTGAATCGAAGTTTATCTATGTTTCAATTTTAATTTTTTTCACCATTGAAGTCACTATTGTCCCAGGAAACACTGCGAGATGGTCAGTAGTTTCAATTCTACAAAGGTTTTCCGTCCATTGTTTTATTTCTTTGGTTACTTTTATTCTCAGAATACGACAACGAACATTCTATATCAAATACTTACTATTGCTACATTTCAATGCAAACCTAAGTCCTGGAAGCATAAATTTTACACTTTTAAACAATGTTGTCATCATCAATATTGATAATATCAATTGGACTAAACTATATTTTCTTTTCTGTTCACAAACATTTCATAAATTCTCTCTTTCAATAATACGTACTAACTTACAAGGAAACAAACAAGATTTTAGAAAAATGTGCGGAATAATCTTCTAAGTTAAATGACTTAAATATTCTGTATATTTTGGTTTTTGTCTACATACATTGGTTTCTATTCTTTCAAGTCAAATTTCATTGCATATGATTACATAGAATTTTTATCATTTTTCGATGATGTTATCGAACAAATAATTACACAGACGACATACAATTAGTACTTAACTAAATTGTACGAAAAGTTATGGTCATTCGATATTGATTTATCATTTGTAGTAAGCAAACGTGCCTTCAACAAGAAAAATATATATTGTAATTGGTTCTAAACGAGGTTCTCAGTAATTCAAGAAAAAAGCTGTAAATAAAACAAATCTATTTATTTCTTTGTTTTGTTTTGATAGCATACCGAGGATTAGACGCTATAATACGTAAATTTTGATTCCATTGATTCCAATCATTAGCTGAATATCGTCCAAGTTCATAACGTGTTGACGCAATAATGATAATTGTACGATTGAATGGCATAAATAATTCACACATGGATGCTGGATGAAAACAAACGAATGCGTCAACGCGATTCATCAATGGATGATTTTTGTAATATTCATAAAATTCTTTACGAACTTTTCTACTTGGATTCATGCCATTTTTCGATGTTAAGATATGAAGATTTCTCGCACAAGTTTTTGTTGAATTACATGAACCGGATAGACTTTGATCAATAAAGCGAACACCAAGTGGTGTTAATAAATGTTTAAGATCACGTATTGGACTATTTTAAAAGAAAACAAAAGATGCTCTAAAAGGAGTCATCTATGAAAGACATAGGATAACGATTTAAGAAAAATCATGAGACAAAACTTTTATTCAATACTAAGTAACTGCATCCTCTTGACGAAAATATGCACGAAACATAATCAGAAACGTTCATTCAATAAGTTAATTTTCTCGAAAATTGAGTGCGTTACTTAATGGATTTGGCATTAGATCGACCTTATTTTCAAAGTTTTTTAATTTCAATTCCTAACTGACTTTGATTAACATGATATCTAGATTGATAAATTCTTATATATTCCTAGTCAAGTTCCGAAAATTGTAATTTTTTCTCAAGAACATTTTTAATTATACATTGGAGAAATCAATACAAAAGCTCCATAAATACTTTTGCTACTTGAATCTATTATAAGAAAGAAGAGTTCACTTGATTTAGTCTATGTATATATATATTTATACTACGAAATAGTGACGTAAAGATGATGTTGATAGGTTGAATATGAAAAGTAAATGAAACCATTAAAAAAAAGATTTCTTTGTTTTCTAAATACCTCCCATTCGAATGACCAGAAGATAAAATAGCAGCGAAAATAAATTTAAACTCGGATAGGCAACAGTTAAAGACATGCAAAACCTTGCAATTTGATGCACGAATTTTTTCGTTTAATCTAGATTTGAATTCAGTGCGAACTCAGCTTTAGTTTTGATCTTGGATTTACTATATCTGATAGTGTTAGTGTTCAGAATTGATTTCAAAGTTATACGACTTCGAAGTTTGAGCTATTTTAGGCTGAAAACAGAACTCAGATCATGTCAATATTGTTTTGTATCCTAACGAATAGTGCTCGGAAATCTCGTAATCATGACACTAGCGCTAATAAAACCACTAATCTACTTTGATACACAAAAATACGTGATATTTAATCAAAACTAGCTAGTCTGATCCATTACTTAGTTGCAACTATACACTAAGTCAAACATTTCCATACAAAGATGAAATAGTATCGCGATTTGTCACTTCAGGCCTAGAATAGAATTGTGACTGATTAGCACTATCTGGTCGGATTTCTCTAGCCAGGAATATAAGTATCAATCATGAAGAATTACGATCAGTTTAAACGTTACGAACCCTATACTTGCACTGAAAAACATGATCAGATGGATTTCCTAATTTAGCACTCTCTTGACAGATAACTATGCGTCAAAAAATGACACAAACCTATGTGAAAAAAATGACAATATTCATACTCAGTATCTAGAAGTAGAAAGGTATTTGATACCATCCGCCCTCCCCCCTACCTTCTGCTTGCTGATGAACGTTATCCTCAGGTGGAAGCTTTTAATGGATGGCCCTAAACCGAAAAACGAGCACAAATTTATCGTTTTATACCTGATATGAAAATCATTACTCCAGAATGTAATCTTATCATTATATATATCAAGATCAATCAATTGTTCTTCGTTGTCTTGAAATAAAAATATCGAGGTCCATATAGCACTCAACATGGCCACTAAGATACATATTATAACAAAGCGTCGAATCGACCGACGATAAATTGGTTTAATTGGTGACATTCATAACACGAAATCTATAGATTCAGAATGATTTTGGTGTTAAAGAGAAGATCTGTCTAGTGGACACTGAACTTCTTCTCTTTTACAAACGAGCTGGATTATTAAGGAATGAAATCTGCCCGTGATTGAAATCTAGTTTCATAGTTTTTCAATAACCGAACTACATTGCAGACGTTCATTGCAATTGGAATCAGTTCCTTGAGTCTCGTTTCATATGTGAATGGTTGACTTTCAGCTTCATGATATCTATTGCAACTTGGGCTGTGCTATGCAGTAGTCGTACGACAAAGTTGTTTTTTCGTTCCTGATATTTTGTAATATCAATTTTATACCTAGTTAAGGTTGATTGTTTGTACTATTGAATGATATGCGGGAGTCTGAAAAATAGTCTTGTTTAACTTTTTCTCTGAAATACATTGTTTGCATGAATACAATTTTAAGGGTATTCATGATAAAACTACCCCTCCGGTGGTACTGTGAATGCATTGGTCCGATTCGAATTCTATATTGTACGATAGTCTTTTTGCAACTTTACAAAATGTAACTGTTTCACTTAGCTTGATTTGGCGGTAAGACACTTCATTTCAATGGAGAATGGCTGAGGGAGTCTGACATCACTAGTTTTGCTTTATATTTAACCAATTTCTATCTGTGTCTGCCGAAAAACGTTTCGTCGAATTTCACTTTTCTTTAAAAA
>OENT01000627.1:78017-91370 GCA_900239685.1 Rotaria macrura
CGTACGACTACTGCATAGCACAGCCCAAGTTGCAATAGATATCATGAAGCTGTAAGTCAACCATTCACATATGAAACGAGACTCAAGGAACTGATTCCAATTGCAATGAACGACTGCAATGTAGTTCGGTTATTGAAAAACTATGAAACTAGATTTCAATCACGGGCAGATTTCATTGTTTAGCGAACACCCTCCTTTCACTATTAGTTTCAGAGTCACTGCACGCGACTAACTTCGCTATCGTGCCCAATGGATAGTTTCAGGTTTCAATGAAAATGATTTAGTTGTGTATCATTAGTTTTTTTTACGTATTCAGTCCAATTTTCAGACCTAACGACTTATTTTACGCTCAGATATAATAAAGAAACTAAAAACCACTAAGAACCAATCTCTTTTTAATTCGAGACATTTGTTTTTCAATCAGTTGCATAGAATTTTTTATCGAGCAACATTTGAAGACCGATGATTTATAGCTTTTTCAGGATCAATATGCAAGGTCAAAACAGAAAGCTCAGATACTTTATATAGGCCTATAGAAAGCGTTTCATAATATTATCTGAACGATAATCTTATTCAGTATTTTGATGATCTGTAGACGTAACTATGTCTAGTTACCCTACGTGTGGCAATATAACGAAAAATATGAATCGTACATCTTCGCTTACATCAAAATTATGAAAAAAATACATCAAATTTAATTATTAATGAGATACGATTTAAGAGTAGCTAAGAAATCGGAAATTCATGCATTGAAATCTTTGTTTTTTTATCTTGAAATCATGTAACATTATAAATAGCGTTGCAGTGTTCATTATCAAAAGAATTGGTCCAGGTATCTTAATTCTAATAAAGACATTCTGATGTAGCACAAAGGAAATTCATAGTATGTAGCATTCAAATCGACATAGATCAATAATGTTGTTTTCGTCATCTGTCCTCAAAGAAAGGAATTCGTTGAAAAAGACTATAAAATAGAGACAGTTACTGCGATACTCTGAACATTACTGATTTGTTTCAATGGCTGAAAGAACCCTTAACTCATCTTCAATGTGATACAGGCGAACAACTTATCCCACAGTTCAGTTATAATTATATACGGCACCATTCATGACAGTACTTATTAGCGTTCAGTGTGAACCAAAATCTTATTTAAAACATCTATTGCTTATATTTGATAACTGATTTCTGAATTATTTAGTTGTATACAAATACTCGCAGTGGCGCTTTTTCAATACGGACGATATGATTTTTAATCAAGACTTTTTCTATGACTTCGAGTAAAAATATCAGCTATCGTGAACATTCCCAATATGAAAACTACGTATTTCAGACAATGCCGACTTCTGAGTTCATATTTTTATTATTATGAGAGAAAGATATTCTCATCACTGAAATATAGAAACATATATTTTTACTAATAGAATGCTATTGCTTAATGATGAATTTCTGTTTCAGATTGTTGACTCTACAAAAAATATATGTTTCATAAAGACAGATTGCAGTTTATTTTCTCAAATCGATGTTCAATATACATGCTAATTTTTATGAAACCTTTAAATCATAAATGAATGCTGCAATTTGTCGTGTATTTTCGTCTTGATTTTCAGAATGTTCCTCTCTTAACAAAATCTAGTATATCTTATGGTTGGCCATATAATTTCTTTTTATCGAAATGCAAACCTATATCGAGTGAGAAATGGTTGTTCACCGTTTGACCTTACCACTCTACATCATAGACAGTTTCTTAGATCTCACATGAAGATGAAATTAATCTTACTTCGTAAATTAATCATACTGAAGAAATCAAAGCTAATGCAAGAGACGGCATGTAAAATATGTTCACGTTTTCTTTACATAATAAGATAGACACATGTCATACTGATCATCACTTCTTACTATATGAACTGACTAGAACATGACTTTTTCATATCTTTTCATCGATGTTTTTTTTATTAAGAAGTTACAGTAGAAATCTCGTATATTAAAACTACTTCTTCATCATAACTATGCCGATTTGGCTTTTCATTTCATTCAATATTTTAGATTTTCTCCTCAATTAATTACATACTATCATGCTTTTTTATAAAGGATACGATTTGTATTGAGAATTACCAACAAACGGTACGTCAATCATCTCGATTATTAAACAAATGCGAGCATAAATATTATATATTTTCAAAACGAGAAGAAAAACTACCAATCTGTTAGTTAATATTCGTTCGAAATGACCTCTTCGATTCAAACACATTTCACTTTAACAATAACGATCTCATAAAACTATTTGATTGATTATTTCAAATTTTATCTCTAATAGCAATTCCAGAATTTTATGAAATACTATTGCGATACTTTGAAAATAATTCATCTAGCTGATTGGCAGATAACAATCTGCAAATGTTTTGAACTTATTCTGAGTGTCATCATGTCTCTCTATTTGTTAAGTCTAAGAAATTGTTGACCAGTCTATGAAAAGAAATCTACGAAATCGTATTACTTATAGAAAAGTAAAACTTTTCTTCAAAAATCATTATTATCATCACTTACGTGCAGTTATGTTTTTAGAAAATCTCTTCTAGGTGAGTGAATGTTCTAATTTTTAAAGACAGTTATTTATCTTGTGTCATAATCAATCAAATCTATCAAAATATAATGAATCAACTTTTTCGCTTGATGAACAGTATGACAGTTGTATCGTTCTATCATATTACTACAGCATTGACTATTAGTTTTATTATCTATGATTGGTGAAAATTTCACATTACAAGGCTTTTCCTTACTAGTTAGATCGAATTTACTCAGAGTTCTTCTCATCCTATGCTGCAGAACATGATCGTACTCTTTTGTGAAAACACTTATCTAACTTTGAATTACATATTCAAGTAGAAGCATATCAATATTTTGTGGGTGAAACATTTGAGAAAACTCTATTTAATTGATTGAAAAACACATGTTTGACATTGAAAAGAAGTTTGTTCTTAGTAGGTTTTAGTTACATTATCATATCTAAGCTTAAAATAAACCGTTAGGTCTAAAAATTAGGTTCCATACATTAAAATATCTAATTGTACACAATAGAATCATTTTCATCGAAACGTGAAGCTATTCAGTGAGAATGATTGGACATCGGTCTCGTGCAGTGGCTCTCTTACAAAACATGATGATCAAATATTATTTTAAAATAAATAAAATATACATACATGCATACAATATGCGATTGTATTTAATGTTTGATAAGAGAAGGAAAGAAAAAGAACATCTTCATTTAAAATTTATATGTATGAAATCAGATTTGAAGCCAAATGAGAACAGAACATATACTTTCTAATTGAATCTTTCGTCGTGCAAAATTTATATTTATATTTATTTAAAAAGCAATAGATATGTAAACGATAATAAAAAGGTTAGAAATAGGTTCTTTTTACGTATATGAGTAAATCATACGACCGTGAACAATCGCTCTCATACTATGACATAGCGACTGAAAGGAAAAATTGCATCGATTCTAATTATGTATGAATATACTTTCTTATCGGATCCGATGAAATGTTTTAGTGACAGACGATTGATTATTTCTGAAAGGTTAATTGATAAATGGAAAACTTAGTAAACTATTGAGCCACCAACTAAGTTTCAATTATTTATATCTGCTTGTACTTATTTTGTTACATTGTGATTTTATGTGAACAACTAAATGATATAATTATGCGTAAAAACTTGTTAAATCAGATGAAATCATTCAAAAAATCGTGTTCTCAATACTTTTACACAAAGTATTTTAATGAAAGTCTAATAAGATTGTACCACATTCTCACATATGACAATAGGTTGATAGACAGTCTCATATGATAGTAAGATTTTTGAAGAATTTTATATTCAACAGTAGTTTAGAATTTTTAAGACTATGATCTTATGTTGTTGTTACAAGGTCTTTCGAGCTAGGTTCACATGAATCATTTATTAGAAAGAAAATAAAAATTTCCTCTACAATCTTAATTATAAAAACAATAAGAATTCTGCTTCATTTGAATAGAGAAATATACGGATATCTAGAAGAACATATAATGTTGCTGCCCATTGTGCACTATGTTTGTTGATTAAACGCTAGACAGTAGAGAAGAAACACGGTCAGAAGTTAACTTGAGATAAAGTGACTGAATATTGTTATAAAATGTATTTGCATGTATTAAAAGTTGAAATAACCGGATATAGGTGAGTCAAAAAACACGTCTCTAAACTAGGTGAACATTGTTTTAAATATTAGCCACCGTTGGCACGCATACGCCCAGACATTCAAATACTAAGATCTTTACAGCCTACATACGACTGCTACTATTCTAATTTTCAGTGCCATTTCCAAACTCCTTTCTCTTCCTTTGATCATCGAGTTGCATTCATTCAGATCCATCATAATAGGTACCACAGACCGAAAACGAATCGAATTGAGATTTTGAAAAAGTAGGTCGGATCGAATCCGAAGTGTCTATTCGGTTTCACTTCCAAATCGCAACACTGAGTGCCATTTTCAAATTTTTTTCGCGTTATGTGTCGTGTCGTTGGAAGACCCTTGCAGCAATACTACCATCGGGTGGCAGTTCATCGTTGCTAAACAAATTGTCATGCAAAGAAGTTCGAAGTTTGACTTCTCGATAGTGAACACCATTCTCTGTATAAGCTCAATCGAAAGTGATAGCGATCAATAATTCTTTTTCACTATAGTTCGTCTCTATTTCATCACAATGTTTTTCTTTATAGATTTAATATTGTTCAGCTGCTTACACGTGCGCTTGCAGTTTCTGACTGATAGAATCAATGGATGAAAGCTAAGATTTTATTGCTTTTGAACTGCCATATGCATACTAAAAAGTTCAGATCGATTCTGTGGAACCGAAATTCAAGACAACAACTCCCATAGTGTCTGATATGTTCGAAAACTTCAGAGAAAATCATTGGGATCCTACGAAATCCAAAGCAAGCTGCAAAAATCTAAAAGATCTCAGTTATAGTTGCAAATCATGTCAGAAAGTAACCCATAGATAAAAAAATCCTTGATATTGTTACTAAAACGTTTGCAATAATCGGAAGATTTCCGCATAGTCAGAAAATTCAAGGAAATGCCGGTGCATGTAGATTACAAGTGCGATTCGAAAAATAGACAAGACAATTCTTTCCTTTGGTTAGAACTTTTAGATGCACCCATATTCAATCTCCTTTTTGTTATGAAATTAATTTTTCTTGTCGAATCTGTTTTTATATTATGATTATTCTTTGCGATATACACTTAGAAGCAAAAGAAAAGAATACGGTCCATCGAGACAGACGAAGCTTATCATGGCTGCACAAACGCTGTATGAATAATGATGCGATCTTCTGTTATGTATGAATCGAAGGTGTTCGAATTGAGATTTTTCTATTCGTTTCAGTCTCTGATAGGTAAGTTTCATATGTTATAAAGGAAATGTTAAAATAATGTTGCAATAATCAAAATTGAGACTTGTCTTGCACTTCTATTTCGAAATAGTCATAACTTGAACGTTTTCATTGGAGAAGTTGTGTACAATCTCTTTCTAAAAAATTATACGCACTTAATCTATTACAAAGTTACAATCTCTATTTAATGATCAAGAGAAACTTTGCTGAAATCTAAGATAGTAATCCATTATGATTGAACTATTTTTATTACTTATTTCTTACTTGATGTGATCTTAACTATCAGAAAGAGTGTAACTAAACTCTGCTGCATTGAGTGTGAAAATATCAATATCTAACCGATAAATCTATAGGATTATGAGAATTTTTTTTGCTTACGAATCAAGTACTGAGTCATTAATAGGTTGAAGCCTGTGATTATACAAGTAAATCAGATTTGATTATTTCGCCATTTCATGTGAACAAAATACTTTGACCACAGGCATTAGAGTGACATTTATTCATCTCTATTAATTTTCTTAGTTTACAAAACAAAAACATGAGTAAATAGCATAAGTTTTAAGTTTTATGACAATCTACAGGAAAATATCGACAAAAAAGAGTGTTCTTTTCTCTGTATTTTAATGGACATCGACGATTGTTAATCATTTTCCCGGCTAATCGTTCTCCGAAATAGGAATTTCAATATTTATCATAAACATATTTATTAAGTGCATGCATGTTCGTTTGTCATTGAATATTTCTAATCATTAAAGTGCTCATTCAGTGACACAGTATGAAATGTACGTAATACCGTTTCATGCAATCATTGAATTCATTGCAGATAATCACTAAGAATATTAAATGCGAAAGAAAACGCTTATCTATCAGCCACGCTTGATTTGCAACCCAGCTATCGACTTGATATTTCATTAACATGAAAATATTACTCGAATATCTCAAACAGAGATTTTAGAAGTCATAGAAAAAGACAAAAAAGCCCACAACTTTTATGAAGACGATGTAGGATTTCAAAGAAAAATGTTCGTCCTTTCTAGAGCAATCCAATCTTTTGATGATGATCAAAGTATTTACACTAGATCTGTTGATATCGATATAAATTATTGGTCATATTTAAGAGACGCTGAACAATAATCGTTTTCATATTTTGTAGACTATATGAAGCCTCTTATAAACTCATAAAAATACTTATATATTATACGACTTTCCATATATGTATTTTGTTTTTGAACAAGTAGCATTAGAAAAAAATTACTCGTTCGAAATCTTGTTAAATGTAACTGACCTATATCAGTAACAAAGAAAGCGATGTTTTTTTTGTTGTTCAAAAATCTCTTTTATTTTCATCCTGATTATTTATAAGCAAAAAAACAAACAATCAAATTTCGTTTTGCTGCAAATTAATTGGTGTTCCTCACGCACATTCATACACAAACACATATATATATATATACCCATACCCATATACATAAACACATCACAATATGCTCCATACATTCTAATCTCAACAATAATTATGATAGAAGATAGATAGCCATCACATAAACACATGCAGTTACTTATCATATCAAGAGACAGAAGAAGAAAAAAAGATGAATGAGAATATACGATATCAATTTATATTGATATATATGAATACGAAGAAAATCGTTTTAGTTTTTTATTTAGTACAGATGCAATTACAATAGATGCTGTTCTACAAATAAATTCAAAGCAAAGCACTCATCTGACCAAAAACTCACAATATGATTGTTAGTTCTATTTTCAAGTTTGTATCAATAAATAATCATCTATTGTACAATGATGGTGATGATGATGATGATGGAGAATGAATTTCACGTTGTGTGTACATAGGATAAAATGTTTGTCGTGCATATGGACTCATTCGTGTTGCATTATAATTTGATGATGACGTTTCTCGTCGATGAGTAAAATCGGACATTCGAGAATAGACAAAAGCGTCGGCAGCATAATTTGCTAAGTCTTGATTAACTAATGAATAAGTTGGTGGTGAAATGAAATTCACTGTTGACTCATGTATATCCGTTGTAAAACAAGGAGAATTTTCAATAGTTGTATTCAAAAAATTAGGTGATTTTCGTTGTGAACGTACTAAACGTTGATTAGAATTAAGACGTTTTATAACATCAATCATACTGAAAAGACATAAGAATTCATTTGGCATTGAAAAACAAAACTCGAAGAAAATATTCTTGTCTTCAATTTACCCATCTTCTGTTTCACAATCACGAAAACCTTTAGCAAATGGATTTGAAGCTATTTTCAATTGTGTGATTCGATGATTCTGATATGCTGTAACACTTATGAATGTTGTTTCAGGAAATGTAAATGTTCGAAATGTTTGTGTTTGTTGTAAAATTAATTCATCAATTTTGACTGATGGTGAATATACACAATGAATGCGTGGTTGATAACGATGCATTGAATTAAGTATAATCTTTAGTTAAATGAAGAGAAATCAATATTATAGATGTCTATTTAAAGATTTGAACAAATATTTTTCATACATGTCCATTGTCATCAAGTAAATTATTCGTCAATTTAAGTTTATCGAATGAAACAATATTTTTCATCCAACCTGAGCCTGTTTGTGGTGAATCCGGATGAACATGAAAACGACCTGGACCATGTGGATCAGCTTTACCAGCAACAACCCAACTTGAACTAAATCATTGCAAATCTTACGTATGTTCTGTGTCTTTAGAAAAAAAAAACATATTTTCAGATTCTTACCTATAAAATGCATATCGATAACGCTTATCATCCAATGGTACAAAATCAACCATAAGTAAATAATTGGCTGTTGGATCCATACCAGAGATTTTTACTTGTAGAATGGGAAACATCCGTCTTTAGACGAAAAACAAAACAACACAGTAAGCAAAATAAGATTGTACAAATTTCTATCAATGTTAATTATTTTTCTCAAAGATGATTGATAATTTTGGCATATGTTTAGATATATCTCAAGAGACTTAGTATTCAATTGAATCATTAGTATCAATCTTGTGTCTATTGTTTTTCATAATATCTTGATTTGAAATGCAAACATTTCAATAAACAAATTGTACTAATGACTATTATAGATGAAAATTTATAAACAAATAATCTATCGTGTTGTAATCAAGAGAATTTCATTTGAAGCCAATGATCTTTTAGTAACATAGTGAATGAGTCATGGAAAGCTTTCGACCCTCCGTTTGCTTCAATTTTTCCATAGAGAAAACTAAACACTTGGTCACTCAAAATCTAGCCAACTGATGAAAGAAAAAACAATCAAGTTATTTGATTTTAGAATATTGACTACATATGAAATCTAACAGAAAATCTGTCAGTGCAAATTTTGCTATCAATTTCAGACAACTTCTAAATTAATCTCCTGTTTTGATAAGTTTTTCGTTTTACCTTCCTGATCGCGTAACAATCATTTCTGTTCCAAGTTTATCGAATTCATCCCATAATGATTTCGATTCAAGAATCATTTTAATATGATTTAATTTCGGATGTAACGGTTTTTTTATTTCATTAGTTCCATTGGACATATTTTCATTATCCGATTTATTTATATTTATTGTTGATTTAATGTTTTCTGTTGTTATTTGAATATAATCTATAGGAAATACACAAATTATTTTGCGTACTACTTTCAAATTCATTCATTTTTGTTTCTGTCGACTCATCAAATTTAACTAACCTTCCATTTTGTGAGTTGTTGATAAAGACTTTTGAAGATTTTTAACTGATTTATAATTTTTCGATTGATGATTTCTTCTCTGAATGTGATGTTGATATTGTGGGTTATTTGTTTCTGTTATTGTCGGTGAAGACAAATGATGAAGATTTTGCTGTGGAATATGTCTACAAGTATCTTGTGCAATTTGATCAATGGAACGATGGTTATTAACAAAAAAATTTGATTGAATAGAATTCGTCATAGAATGATATAAACTATTCTCATCATCGTAACAGTCTGATGTAATCAATGAAGCAATACTGAAACTAGTGGCACGTGCTGTTAACAGATTGTTATCCATAGAAGAAAATTATTCTTGAGTAAGAGCAAAGGAAAACGGGAGAAAAGAGAGAAAGAAAGAAATGATGAGGTTTGCAGACGGAAATATGTATGTAAGAAAAATATGATTGGTACATCATGTACACCAGTCGGTTTTCTCTTATTTGTTTGCTCTTCCCACTATCATCGACAATGACGACTCATCTCAACGTCATCCAATGAATTGTTTATCTATAATTTGACTTGCTTACGGAAATACACACATTCTCATACATCTACGATGAGTCGACAATCGTTATCATTCGTTCTCTTATTTGCAAACGAGTATCAACAGCATCAACTGTGAATGCCATTTTTTTTCTCTCGTTCTTCTTTTCATGATTTCTTTTTCTACCAATCAGATCGTAGAATCATATCGAAATCTAATTATATGAGATTTTGCAAAATATGAAAAGAACCATTTCTAATACAATGAATACTTTGAAAATGTATTTTTATACGTGTATTCTCAGAGAAGAAAAACTATGAAGAACGATCGACTGACTTTACTTCATTTTTCTCTCGTATCTTAAATCGAGATGGTGTTGACATTTCTCTCGTTAATGAAGACATACGATATCGACTAAATCAATTGACTTCGATTTAGATTAATCGTGTATGAAATAAGGCAGAAACTTTCTCGTTTTCACTAAATGATTTGCATTGGTTGTTGTATAAGAGTTAGGTTATACAATATATCTAGATGTACAAATGTAACGATAATCTCGCATGATACGATTGTATATATAACTAAAATTCACTTAGAAGAAGAAGAAGAAGAAGACGATGATTCTAATTTACGTTTATACATACTTGATACTAATGATATTGACGATCGATGATAGGATGAACAGAAGAAGCTATACAAATCAAGACAAATGAGAATTTGATGAAGAAATATAAATGAGAGAGGAAAAAATTGTGAAAGATACAGATGAGATAAGACAAATTTTGATCGAAAGACGAGAAGGATAAAGATACATATATGTATATTGAAAAAAAGGAAAATCGACTAATGCTTATCTTTGTATCGGTATCAGACTGCTGTCACAAAATAGACACATGTGGATAGACATATCCAGATTTCGACTGCTTTGTTATGCTTGCTGATACAAGGATAGAATCATAGGAATCAAGAAATGCTGGTACGGAAAAATGACAATATTGATGCATCATTTGTTTTTTAGTTATATATTAATAAATTCTCTGACAAGAATTAGATTGGTGTGGCCATAACGACTTATTAGTAATAACATCTATCTATTCAACCTGTTAACCTGCAAAAAACATCTTAATAAATCAACAGGACAAAGTCTCCGTTTGTCAGTATCTGAAGAAAAATAAATTCCATATTCGATCTTATGTATGCTTTACTAGAAGTGCCCCTCCCTCCCTCCCTCCCCTCTTTCCCGCATAATACAAGCGCCTGGTGTTTCTAAACTGTTCAAACGCCCAAAATTTTTCAGTAAAATTGCTTTCGTGTAAATAGAATGAATGGCAGTAAGACCATTTTTCATTCACCACTATTTCTTTTAAAACCTCCATAATGAGAATCATCGTTGCATTCTAAACAAAGTAGGCTAGTGTATTATTTTCACAGGTGAAGAAAGAAAATGTGTTCCCATAGTTTTACCGGGAAACCGAAAAAAGGGTTTTCAAAATTTGAACACAAATTTCGATGATCTGTAGATGATCGAATTTACTGATTACAAAGACTTTGTTTATTTTTTTTTCAAAATAAGTATGGAAATTCAGCAACAAAAAAGCTTTCTTGCAATATTCAAAGAGAAGGTTGGTTCCGCTCTTTCACAATTATTTTGAAAAAAAAATAAATATTGTATTTGTGATCAATCATGTCGACGACCTATGAATCATCTTAATTTAAACTCGAATTCGAAAGCACATTTTTCACGGTTCCCCCGGGGAACTAACGCAAAGAAACGCTTTTTATGACCTTCTCACAAGATAAACCATCCTGCTTTGTTGTTTAGAACGTAATGCTGCTTCTAACCTTATAGATGCTTTGAAAAATATTCGGCGAAGAAAACTGACGTGACCACTAGTCATTCTTAGCAGAAAAAAGTAGAACTTGAGGAAGATTAGAGTTGACCTTTTGTTTTGTCCGAATAATTCGGCACTGATTGTAATTGTAAAAACTGACGAAATTTCATTCTTTCAAAAGTGAATTCTAGTATGAGTGAGGTAGTTGTTCTATGATTCCAGTGAATGACGGCTTGGTACGTTTTTCATAGAGAATTATTTAATTTGGCAATTCAAATCTGGCATCGATACTTAATTAATCTCGACTTATGATTAGTTCAATTTCTGACAAAACGATATCTGATCACAGCTTGCTAATATTTTTAAAGGAGTTACCTTCCTACGCTTATGTCTTAATTTATTTTACGTTAGTTTTCTATAGAATTCAGAATTGAAATTTTTTACAGAAATAATTTTTGACGAGAACAGTATGTTGAGTAAGTTAGAACTCACATGTGTCGTAGTAGCTGACGGTCAACCAACATGATTGAAAATGAAGACTCAAGTTCTCGGTCTCAAAGCCATCAGTCCTACTTATTTAAAATATTAATGTAAGTTTTGATATAGCAAACGTTGATTCATCTAACTTTTTTTTAATAATTACGAGAAAGAAAATAGAACCAACCAGAAAAAAGTCAGTACTTTTTGTTGTGCAAAAATATTTTTACAAGGCTCTTTTATGTCTTTTCATATTTCGAACTTTATTTTACATCGAACAAAACTGGACGTATTATTGATAAGAAAAAGAATAACGGCAGCCTGCATATCATTCGTTTGATGTCCTAACCAATATTTCCAAATACGTAACGAGCTTTTACACTGGAGATAGTTGTATGGAAATTCGTATCTGTACGATACTTAATATTGTGTGAATAGATCACTCGTTTTTCTAGGCATATGTCTTTTGTCTTCACCAAAAGATAGTCCTTACTTTCAGCTACAAAATCCTCTCTAATAGCATGGAGTAATTCACACGAATTATTATTTCTTTCTCACCTATCTAAAATAGACGACCCTGTTTTGTCCGTGTTAGTTACGACCAACATTTTATTCATAGAATCCAAACAACTGAACGATTGACATTCAAACATTCAAGCATTGTAGAATTTATCTATTTAGACATTTTTTTATTTGCATGAACTCTTTTCAGTCTTCTTAGTCAAATAACTATACAGTAGTCGTAAAGGATGTCCTTTTCATAGCTCAATGTGATTTTCCTATCGTACAATAGACGTGTATTTAAATAAAGAAAACTTTCCTATGGTACTACTCACATTACATATATGCTCGTGTAAAAAGTCCCCTATGAAAAATCAACTTTCTTTCAGCGATCACTGATGCCTAAAAGAATATCGAAAATACAATTCTGTCAGCATAACATTCTATAATGTTGTCAGAAACGATTTATCAGTTGTGAATCAATATCATATTCATGATAACTTTGATCGAACAATCAATGACGAGTCTAACGAGTGTTTGACAAAAACATTCAAATTCAACGAAAAATGAAAACAAATTCCATAGAAGATTTAAAGTTGATGTATGAATATCTCAAGTAATACAGATAGCTGCATAAAATATTTTTAATCAATCATGTTTGGTTTTTAATCGAATGCTACATAAGCATGAAATAGAAGCGTTGCATCTGTATTTTTCTCTCTAAATTATTAATATTTGAGAATGTCAAAGTTGTTACTTAGATACATATACATACCATATGTTCCGTAAAATACATTCTATACGCATTATATGTTCAGTTTAAATTTTTTTTTTTTTTTTTTTATTAGCGAATATAACTGGTGACTTCTCATCAG
>OENT01000628.1:0-17704 GCA_900239685.1 Rotaria macrura
TCCGACATCAGTCGGCAAGTAACAAAACGACTCTAATCAATAAAAATAGAAGAGTATTGTTGTTGAAACTGATCGTATCAACTATGAAGAACAGATTAATGCATCGAGATAGTTTTCATATGTTCAGCAACATCATTTTCGTTCATCAAAAGAAAATGTATAATTGCTTTTACTTTCTCATAAGGACGTCGGATTCGTTATTGTCGAAGTAATTATGAAATCACTAAAGAAAGTTGCTGAAGAATAGCTTTGACTCAGAAAAACTAATCGTCAATTTCTTTCACACGACACTTAATCGTTTAATCAACGCATTGGTTTTTAAAGTCGTCATTGGTACTGCGTAGACGCATTTCATTTTCAAAGTGTTTTCCGTAGCCTCATTACGTTGAAGACATACGGTACTATATGCGTTTGGAAAATAGGAGAGTCCGAAGAAGTCGATAAATATAGTTTGATTGAGTGTATGCATCTTTCATGTTGAGATGATTATTCTGCACCACGGATAAGAATATAGAAAATGATCAAATCGCAATTTTTCTCATTGGTTTTTTCTTGTAGTGAGAAAAAATTTATTTTCTGCTTATCCTCAAATGTGCAATAGACAATATCTAGAATGAAAAAAATTGCAGTGTACTGTACTTTTCTGAATATATGAAATCAAATCCTTTGTTTAAGCACATGGGATGAAATACTTTAAATAGATAAATCCTAATAAGACATCGTATAGAAACCATTACGAGCTAAATATTTTGCCTGAATTCCATCGAGAATATATGATGAGTATCAATATTAATCAGTCAGTCGATTAAATGATAGGGCTGCATTGCTATTTTTTCTTGGATACGATTCACAATAGGAGAAGTTGATCAAAGATCATTCATTTTGCGTTTTAAAAATATTTTTCTATGCAACAGTGAAAACACCTGTATAGAAGCGAGAAAATCATCAAACGTTAACAATAACTTATTAGCTTTCTAATGGCAAGTATAGTTTTTGAATGATACGTTTCTAGTTACAATAGATAAAATTAAACATAAGAAACCCTAGTAGAAAATATAGTCTATTTTCAGTTTTGAAATCTTTATTAAAACAGAGGCAAACTATCGATAAGAATTTATTTTTCGTAAAAATCAGAAATAAAATTACAATTAAATGTGTCAATCGTTTTTTTTTGAGCAAGTATCAAAATAAAAATAAGATATAGAATTATTTCATTTTCATTCTCTATCATTTTAAGTTAAGTTATTAAAATCTTTCAAAATCTGATATCAATTTAATTGCAAATATCAACGTTTTCCTATAGATGAAAGTATTTTTTGCATTAAACTTGATGAGTGAGAACTTGCTGGTAGTTTGATAACATTATCTGGTAGCACAATGGTATTTCTTTGAGCTATTTCTAAACTTTCAATATAGTGTCGAATACACGTGCCATGGATTGGTAATTCACATAATTTATCTAATGATTTTAAAATATCATTCATTTGTAATACAAAATCCACTGTTTTCGCATGTGAATGTGATGTCTGTTGATCTGCATTAGTTGTCAATAGTTGCATCAAATCTTCTTGGTTGGCAATCATATTCTTACAAAGTTGAATATTTTCTGAATATGACCCGTCCCGATTATTAAAAACTTGGTAACACCCATTAATTTCATTATTAAACGGAAGAACAGCGTCGTTTTGTATAAATTATGAAATTCGAAAACAAACATCACGCATGAATTCCTTTTCAAGATTCAAGTTGACATGCGAACCATTTGTTGTCGAGTCAGTTTCTTGGAATGAGGAACCATCTCGAGCCAGTTCTATAAGTTTGTACGTCAACTGTCGAGCTGCATATAAGAAAACAGCTTCGTGAATTGTTCTCGGCTTGTAAGAAAGTACAATGGAGATCATATTTTTTAATCTATTTGTTGTAAGATTCCAACTGTTCCTGTAATAATGTAGTGAATCATTTTCGAAATCCATGTGATGTTTCCACAAAGCTAACACACGAAAAGCTGCATTCTCCAACACAAAACAATTGTTGGTGGTGATTTTATAATTAATATTTAATGTGTTTTTCAATGATTCTCTAAGTAGAGATAGAGTTTCACCAGGATGATAAAAATATATTCTACCATGGGTATATATTCATATGATGTTCTGGTGAACGTCGATAGGTAAATAGGAGAAAAATTCCTTAATCCAATACCATGAAACTGCATAATATCTACATTCACATGAATTCTTGAAGATACAAATACTATTTAAATGTTAGTATTTGTTGACGAACAATAAAATGTGCTCGATATTTTTTATGCAGTTACTTATTTTATCAAAAATCTGCATTGATGATGTATCAATAAGGCGTAGTAATTGATTTCCAACAGTAAAGCTATCAGGAGCATTCATAAAAGACATCAGATCAATTGGAACAGTATCTTTTAATTATTCAAACCTTACAGTTCAGTCATGTTCTTAATATTTTTTGATGCAAGTAATTCTTTTTTAGTGTCCATTATCAACGTCAAAGACTGAACTTCTTGTCAGCTTTCATATTAAAATTTTTAAATTAAATACTAAACGGTTATGTATGGAGAAAAATTATTCATACAGTTTTATTGACTAAATTCACAAACGTCAGCGTTTATTGGAAGATATTTTTATGTAATTGCCTTGAACTTCTACAATATATCAAGTATTTTCCTTTCTGAGATACTGACTAGAATCGAAGATATTCATTTCTATAGGTACCCAAAAATATGTTAGAAGTTAAATCGTGAGAGTTCTTCCAGATTGAATGAAAATTTACAATTAGAAAAATTTTCGTTTAACAGAAAGAGATTTGTCACTAATATTTTGTTAGTTCAGATTTTACTTCCTAGTCTCGATGAATGTTGAATTATTTAAATTGACACCTCTAGATTTTGCCTTATGTGCGACAGATAGAACTGAAGTTTGAGAAATGGAATTGGAGTATAGTCATGTAACTGGATGGTTAAAAACCCAACACATCAGTGATTGTAACTAAACATAAACGGTAAGATTTTCTCATAATCAAGTCGTGATATTCTAAAGAGCTTAGATTGAATAATAGAATAGAAAGACCCTACGTTATTCAGAGTAAGAATGTAACAACTTATTCCACTAGAAAAATTTCGACATAGATATGTGTATGAGCGAAATCGTATTGCGTATCAATTCATCAATGGTAGTATGAAGCATCAATATTCTGAAGATATTTATATGTTCCTTTCAATCTGTTCTAAGGACTGCTAGCCAATCAAATACAATTTTCTAAGTGCCAAACTTACTCGAAATATACTATTCTATCGCATCAACTTTGTTTTATTCACCAGATCTCGAAACGGGCTGTTAGGGCCCTATTTTTTTATTGGACCGCCCTACTGAACGTTTTTATTTTTAGTTCTTAGCTAACCAAATGCATTTCTTAAGCGCTTTTAATGATTCAAAATGGTTTAAGACAGAACATATATGCACAGTTCAAGTCAGATCGTTAGGATAGACCATAATAGCGATTGCTTTAAGCACGGGCAGATCAATAGAGAGAAATAGCCACAACTTAAATATAACTAGCGGAATACATAAGGATCAAAACATGTTTTTCTTCTATAGTTATGAGATATTACAACTTATTGCCACACCCTATAATAACACATTGCCACGTATATTGTAATGGGAGAAAGTTATCCCAGTAAAACATGTATCAATAATAAACTGTTTTCCAAAATAGAAGCTATAAGTAAGAATTTCTCTAATTATTCAATGCTGATTAGTGAGTGAATCGATGCACAGCATACTATTAGCTGTAAAAGAAACATATTCCTACGAGTTTTGTGTTGCGTTTCTGAGAAAAATCTTCATTTGATTTTAATCATTCAGTGAGTTGGTAAACAGTAGCAGATATTTTTTGAGCGAGAATATTAAATATTTTAACACCTAGGACTTCAACATAAATCTTGTAACTGAAGATATTAATGTTTTTCGAACCCCTCACAAAGTGTCTTGTGTTGCGTATTAGCTGTTTGACTGGTCGAGGTCAAAAAGAAAAATTTTCTCTCAGACATGCGATGCATTTTCCAGTAATGTAACTCAAAAAAAAATTGGTGCCTAGTAAATGAAGTTATAAATAATAATCGAGATTGAGTTCGATAATGTACGCGATGTTTTCTTGCTTGCTTGTCTTAACAAACAATTGAATGTGTTTTAAATTGATTTTATTTAAATTTCAACAATTCGACCTAATTAAACTCAACATAAACACCCGGCTATTTTCTTCGAAGTAGACTGATAATTACAGAAGTAACTTCTAAGTTGTAGTGGTCAAGAACTTCTGAAAACGAAATTTTATTAGGATCTGGACAGATCCATAGAAAACTAACTAATTGCGAGGCACGATATTCTCTTAGACACGTCTCGAAAAATAGAGAGTCACGGAGATTTGGGTAACAAATATCATTGAATATTTTGTTCGATTACATATCAAACAGATAAGTCATAAAGCAATTGAGCAGTGAGAACATCCTTTGCTTTATGGATTTGGTTGTAATGCTGATCAGTGTTCAATTTTAACTACTAAATATCTCTTTACTTCTGATAGGTAGTACCGGATTTTTTAACAATACTTTGGGATGGTTATGACCTATTATAAGGTATTACTTAACAATGAACATACATTGAAAATATACCCGTACGTTTGACAGATCTGGTTAATTCCTATTCGTTGGCTATCACATGATGAATCTGTTGTATTCGGAACACTAAAGGCAACTTTGAAATCGTTTGATTCTTTGTCTGTTAAATTGAACTCAAATGGTTTCCACACTTGTCTATCTCCTTGCAATGCAGCATTAAATGAATCATAAGTTAGATAATTTGCAAATGCGTTAATAAATGTTGTTTTTCCACTGCCAACTTCACCCAGTAGTAATATATTTATGTCTTTGGATGAGTCATTAGACTGCATGAAATTGGCCATTATTGTTTTCAAGTATTTTTTTGCATGATATTCTACAAAATTTTTATTAATTATACTCATTCAAATAGATTCAGAAGATGACTCATGAGAATATTCTAAACACTCAATCGAGGGAGTACCTTTCAAAAACCACATCAAAATTTATCTTAAACTTAAAACAATCAGATAACTACGGCCTATTATTGGATACATTCTGCTCATTTTTTATTATTTTCAGAACATGAATTCCATTTATTCTGAAATTTGCTAACACTGAAACACCAATTCTCGATTTTAAATATACTCAATTATTTCGAACTATTTAAAAGTCTTCAAACAGCAGTAAGGGTCTTGAGACATGAAACTAGATAATAATCTTAGCCCCTGTTTCGAAACCCATTTAGATTCATGTTGATGTAAAAATAGATGTTTCTGCATTCACGGGAATATTATCGAGTAAGCATTTTATGTATTCGTAGAAACGGGAAACTTCGATCTAATCACAAAACCAACAATGAGAGTATGATTTATAGTGATTGAAAACTGTATGATGCAGGGATGCGCCCACAACATCTAATTTCTGTCAACTCTAATTCTTGGTATTGACTGGAATCCGAAGGGCTAATACATCAGTTCGATTGAATTCAACGCAATTTCAATTCCAACTTCCATCAAACTCGAACAAAGTATTGGAACTGAATTTAAATGGAGTACGATCTGGTGTATCCATACTATCATATGAGATGGTGAGGCACCTGAATATGACAGTGGATTCTTTTTCTCATTAGATTCGTAGTGGAATTGTGTTGAGTAGAATCTTCGCGTTAAGAAGTCACTCATTTCTATCCAATATGATTTCTATGAAAGTTTCTTATATGTGACAGAGCTTGCGAATGTAAATCATGAACTAGAAAATGGCCACTTATTTTGTGATAAATTCGTTTTTTTCTAGAAGGGTTTGATTTATTGCTTTTCGTCTAATGATTTACATCGATCAGTAAATACTTCAAAATCGAGTCATCAGTTCGTTCATGCACAGTGCCCGTACAGTTATACAAAGTAATCATAGATTTTAGTTCAAAACTCGTGGGGCATCAATGATTCTTTGATAAAGTAAATATAACTTTCTAAAAATGCCTGCAATATAGCAACCTTTTTTCAGCATTTTTATTACTTTCATGACTTCTTCAGAAAATTCTAATGAGAGCTAATGAAAAAATCGATCAAAATTCAAAAACCGATTATGTTTACCTTGATTGTTATTGGTTACTAAGAAGATTTCTTGCGTCAACAAGGTTGCTCGATATGGCAATTGAAAACCGTCTGTATTAATGTTAACATCATGAGCAACATGTCTCATTGTTTCTTCAATACCTTGATTGGGTATTTCAATAAATTTTAATAAACTTTCCATGAAGATGCCATTTTTTCCATCCTTAGTCTCATCCGATGCCACTTGACCCGGAGCACAAGCGTAGACTATGAGAGATTTTTGTGGTGCATTCACAGTGAATAGACCTTCATTCATATTTTCTGCTCGAGTTCTTATTTTTTTTCCTACAGCAATCAAATATATAGATTGTAACGGCACACTTTTTATCGTCTATTTTCTTCATGATGTATTTTATATTAACAGCATGATTCGTAATGTATTCATGTTCACGACCACGAAAGTCATAATCATAATCTGATGGTAACAAATAATTTTCATCTCCAGATTGTTTACCATGCCCAGAAAAATAAAATAGTATTAAATCATTATGCTGTACGTTTTCAGCAAATCTATCGATTATGTCATCAAATTCATGAAGTTTGAAGTTCAATCCTAAGCTTATATTGAAACCAATTCGTCGAAGACTGTTATTTAAATCTTGAGCATCGTTAACACACAATTTGAATGAATCTTTTTTATATTAATTAATACCAATGATTAAGGCGCGCTTTCATCGATAAACTGCACATGATGACATCACATCTAAAATAATTCTGTACATATCGTCAATAGAGAAATTATGATTTCATGTTTGATTCGATTAAATTTTACTGATCATCTGAGTTGATTTACTTTATTGTCATATAAATCCGTGATCGAAGACTTCATCAAAAATTTTCTCATTATTTCAATTTATTTGTATTTATGAGAAAAGTGAGAAACTTTTTGATGTGCGTTGGTTGTTTGAAAATGAGTCTGCGAAAGAAAAGAACGCCCAACAAGTACAATTTACGACTTTTTTCTTTTATCTTTGTCATGTGCGCATTTTTGTTATTTTTATTTTTCTCTGAGTATCTTGACATAGTGCATAAAACATTCACATACCTTCAGTATTTATTTGTGCTGTTCTTCATTTTAAATTCATTTCAGAGTACGGAAAGAAAAATACATCGTCGTTTCGACGGAAAGGGTTGGTTTTTACCAAACCAGTCATACTCGATCGATTGAAAGAAAGAAACATTTCAAACAATCGAGCATTTATTTACGTCGAATTTCGAATTCAGACCATGTCGAATAATTCTGCTAGCAATGATAATGAGCAGATGTTGGCAGCAGCATTCTCAGCAATATTGGGTAAAGAAATTCTAACTGAATCAAATATACCAACACAAGCCAAACAGTATGTAAACAAAGTTTCCATATTTGATCAACATCTAACATGTTTCGTTTACGGAAAAGTTGGTCAACAAGATACAAATAGCGATACTTCATTTATGACATTATACATTAACATCCTTGTAAAAAAATCTACATTCTCTTGTGTCATTGAATGTGATGCAAGTGTCGATAAACTAAAACAAATCATTTACGAAAAAGAAGGTATACTGATTAATAAACAAAATTTAATTCATTGTGGACAAGAAATCGACGAAGGGCATCTATTGAGTGAATATGATATTCAAGATTCTAGCCAAATAACTGCTGTAACTTTAAGAGCCATGAATTCAGACGATTTGTTGGTCTTAGATAAAACTGCGTTGGATCCACAGTATGACTATGATTTTACTAATATTGATGACAATGGAAAAACATTTTACCGTGGTGGTGTTGAATATCGTCGACCATGTGGGTGTAAACGTTATGCATTCAAGGTGGCAGGAAAATACCCCGATGACAAATGGCTTGGCTCCAACAATAATCCTGATGAGTGGCCAGTATCCTATCATGGAACCATGCATACGGCACTAAATTCCATAGCAGAAGCTGGCTTTGATCTAACAAAGCATAAGCGTTTTGTTCATGGTCGTGGTATTTATTCAACACCGGATGTTAACGTAGCAAAAAACTTTGCCACAGCTTTTAAGAAAGATGGAGAACAGTATATTGTTATTCTCCAAAATCGTGTCAATCCAAAAGATTTAATTAAATTAAGTAACGAAGAAACAGGAAATGGTGAATACTGGATTTCGCTCGATCCTTCTGGTATTAGACCATACGGCGTGTGTATAATGAAAAAATAGTGATTCGTAATCCATCAAAGACATCCATGTTTCAGCTGACTTGAAAAGAATGAAAACACGTTTTTGTGCTGTTATTGTACAACTTAATAACATAAGTTATGGTGGGAATTACAGTTCCAATACTTTCATGTCATAAAATATCTTGTAAAAAGGTCTCAATTCCTCGCCTCATAATTACACATGTCTAGAAAGTACATCATACACCGGATTCTGAAGTCATTTTGTTTGAACATTGAATGCGGTGTGATTGAAATAGATGATAAAATATTATTTACTTTGAGTTCGAGATGAGCTATTTCAGTTGTAAAGTTGACGTTTTTTGTCATCAGATTTGGAGTTGATGACTTCTTCAACTTCTGCTGAAGTCCTGTTCGTTTAATTACTGATGAAAAGAAAGATGATTGTCAAAAGACTTATTGTACAAATTAACATTTTTTCAGCGCAGTTTTAATTTGTTGCAGTGAAAATTATTGGATTGCACATTTACCTTAAAGATATTGTGATTGAGTTCTAGATCAAATCTACCTTCACTAACCCCTCCAGGCAAAGTAAGATCCCTTTCGTTAATTGGTTTTTGGCTAATTATGAACTTTAATTAGTTTATTTCCATCAAAATATGTAAAGTTCTTAGTCAGAAATCTCAAGACATACAGTTCCAAATTGTTTTGATTGCCTCATGAAACTCTGAAAACCTCAAAGAAAAAGCTAAATATCGCCTTGATTTTCTGGAAAACCTTTTTGATTAAAAATAATGAAAACATATACGACATTATACAAGACCTCCCCCCCCCCCAAATCACATACAAAAACACACATCCACTCATGTTGACATTCATGATATCATATATCCTCGTCTATATCTGAATTTTGATATCGATAAAAATAATGATGTTTATGCTTTACTTCATGCTTATTTAAAATTCTTACAAGAAATCAATTTTATTGTAGTTTTAAATCACAATACAACACTAACGTTTGCGTAAGGCTCATGTAGATACACTTGATTTCTAATTTAAGAATAACATTGCAATTCGAATAAGTAGTCATCTATGATCGTTGAATAATATCTAACCACTCATTGTTTCTGAGGAAAGATCTCCAAGTATTGATTCAAGAGTTCAACTGAAACTGTGCAGGTTTGCTACATCCACTATTCCTGACGTCAACTATGAGACTACCATTACCACTGCGTACATACATCATCGAAAGTATCGTATTTGTTTCTAGAAATATTGTTTGATGATACACACAACTAAGATGTATATACAGTGCAATTATATTCTACAAGCATTACAATCTGACATCAGGCTATAGGTATATAAAAGATATATCCTTATGAGTGTGATACATACAAAAAACAATAGTGCCAATGGTTATGATCTTTAATGACAAAATGATTGAAACAAAGTACCTGATTATAATAAATACTGAAATAAAAGACTAGTTACTAAAAATGGACATGGAAAAAAAATGTTCATTAAAATAAAGACAGAATTCTTTATATTTTCATAAGTATCAGAATATTTCGTTAAATAATCTGTTAAAAAACAAAGCATAATACACTAGCAAAGAGAAAAGGCGTGTACACATGAATGCATATCAACAGAATTCACAAGGAAGGCACATATAGATTAATTTCATACTACATCACTAGTAGAATAGCAATTCACTAAAGATATACCTTTACTGTTTCCGCCATCAAACAATATTTCTAGAAAAAAATACGATAATCTAGCAGAGGTTTGTAGGCAGTTGAAATGACATCTACATGAAATAATGAAAAAGTGTTTTGACTACAACTTCTCATTAGATTGATCTCAGTCGATAATAGTTGCATACTTGACGTCAGAGGTATTGATTGTCTTCTTCCAATGTTTCTTGCCAGTGAATAAATCTCTGATTCTTTCTAACATCATCGAAATACCGACAAACTACAAGCAAATTCATTGAAGTTTCAAGCTCGATATACATTGAATATGACATATTTAGCAGTGAAATTAATAACAGAAATCGAAAAGGAAATATTTGAGTCTTACACTCATCCTATGTGCATTGAAATCCTAGAATAAGGCAAGCCTAAATAAACGTTTTCTTGTGGTCATTTTTGCATCGTTTCATAGTTTAGATTAAGATTTTCATTTATTATATGAATCAATCTTAAGTCTACGATTAACGATAAGTATCGAAACAAATAAGAAAATCTTTTTTAATTCTATATTTCATTACAATCGATAGAGACATGAAAACAATAATTGCTACGATATATAATAGACTAATCTCTTCAACCGAAAAATTCATATTTAATAAATTATGTCTCAAAGAGATTCTAACAAAATAAAAATAAAAATTTCCGATCATAGTATTTTGAAAATTTGTGAATTTTGGGATAGATCTGATTTATTTCTATGTCGCCAATAGAACTTCGATTTCATCATATTACAGATTTGTAATTATCATATTGTGGAATATTCATGTAAGTCCAGAATAAAGTTGACATCGACTTTACGACCATAACAAGTACAGATAAGTTTTATCATAGAAAAGAAACAAGAACGACATAAGATATTAAGCAAGAATAATTTTCAAGATAAGTAACAAAAAGTAATCTTCTGATATAGTTGGGATCGAAAGTCTTAATGGAAGGAAGTAATCTTAAAATTATCAAAAAAGAAAAGGCAATGTCGATTTACTGTTACTGTGATGCTTCCTTCTACTTGTGTTTATGTTCTTTTTTTCGTAATGTTAGGTTTGCTTTTTCCTCCTATCATCGAGTTTCAGTTGACACTTTTGCCTAGCTTGATAATAAAGCTTATTATTAATCCGATCTTACCAAATAGAACAGTGACATAATGTTTCAGGACTGTTTTATCTTTCGAAGTGGAAATCATATACAGAAACTTCTTGTTCAAGAGCACATATAAATGTTGAAGACTACTTCCAATACTATTCAATAAGTAATATGAACGATTGAAGTGTATTCTGTGCTCATACTATCGATAAATTCAAATCCACGCTAACTCTTTCATACATAAATTATCGCCTTGAAAAGTGTTTCTTCATTGTCGTAGACTGATTATTCGTTGACGACCAAGTCTAGTGAAAATTATACGATTGGTCGAATATCTCTCAAGACTTCGTCACCGAATTACACCAGCGAATCAATATACCATATGATGAAGGTTTTGGTCGGTGTTTGAACTTTTCTCTCGTTAACTAACTGTTTGTTCTCTATTTAACCGTTGACAAAATCTGATATCTCTTATCGTACAGTGACTACTTAAAAATAGACGATGTCTTCTCGGCCTTCGTTTATGGATGATCATCATTCAATAATGTTTACTTAGAATACGATGAAAAGTATTGCCAAAACCAGATGAAAACAGTCCATCCTCATCTCTGTCTCAATACGACATTGTTAAGTACTGATAGATGTTTATTCTTGTAAGGTAGAAGAAATTTTGATGAAAGAGATCTTCTTAAACTATTCACAGTTTTACGATACCGTTCTTATGAAAGTTATCCGCTCATTGTCTTCCATTTTCTTGATTTTTACTAGCTCTCTCTATAATCCATTTGCCATTCTATGACATCCAATAGTAAATTGTAAAATATCTTACATAAAATACTTCCGTGTTAGTCAATTCGAAAACTATTGACATTCAAAACCCAATGGTTTGAAACACAAATCACTGCTAGTTGAAAATTGATGATTTTTGTTATCTAAATACGAAAGATACGAGTCGTCAAAACATTCATATGTGCATTTTTATTGATGATTGATCTTGATAAGTTAGAATTGAAGACATCCTATCATGGTATCGAAATATCACTTACCGTTATTAGTTCAGCGAGGTTTGATGAAATTCTAATTTCAATGAATGTAAAATCTGTTCAATTAGGAATACTTCGCCATTAGTTTGAAGAATTTACAGTATACAAGCAATTCTTTTAGTTACATTTCTAGTGTATCATCAATCAATATTTTTCGAAGCCACTGAAATTGCTCATGAAAAGAATAATATTCGAAAGACTAGAGATGAGGTTTGCTTTAACGGATGTGAGTCATTATTTTATTTTAATCACAATACCTTTTAGTTATCTTAAAATTGATTCGAAAGCAAAAAATAGATTTGTCAAGAAGATCTTTATGACAACTATTGAGCACATCTACTAATTGCTTAGAATTTAATGATCGATAAATCTTCTTACATCAGTATGCTGTACCAAATTTCAATCGAAGTGTGATGTTTTAAATTCTTAAAATTCGACTAGATTATAGCCAATGAGTCTATCGAATGTTACAGAAGAGTAATCCTCAATAACTAATTAGAAACTGCTAAGTATAAAAAAATACTAAATATGAATTTGAAGCAGAACTTTTACTAGTCATGTAATTGATTCATGATACGACATGAGTCTTTCATAGACTTCTATTTGTGATTATTCAATTTAGTTTCTAACTTTCAGTCATTTATTTGGGTCCAAAGCCGTATTGCTCATTCGTTGCCATATCATTTGTCTATCATAGAGATAAAAACAAGTGGCCATATTATTGGATTGTAAGCTTTCCTAAGCAATTATGTAAAAATGAAAAAGAAAACGTTACACGTTACAAAGCTGCCTTCAGCCAAATAGAACAATGATTATATGTATATCTATCGATAAGTAGACAAACTGATTCGTTCAAGACTAATAAACATAAAGTTCATGAAATTCAAATCACATGAGAATTCTAACTCTAGAGTGAATTGAAACAAAATACTTCGTGATAATCGAAACCAATGGACAGTTGTCTCATCCTATAGGTAAAAACTATATGTGAATAGTGAATTTTGTCAATAAGCTATGTCTAAGACAATTTCAAATATATTCTTAAGTAAGTGTACAATACATATTAGTTCCTATGTACTTGTTATAGTCTCATGATTGTCAATATCAAAAGCTTCAGATATTTCATGAGAATTTCAATAAAACCGGATCGCTCAATTTACTATCAACTGGTGATGGAAGACTTCGATTTTACTTATTCCTACATTCATTTACAGTACTCCACAAAAGTCTCCGGCTCCCATTAACCCTTTCATAGAAAACAAAAGATCGGACATTTTAATATACGTATTATTAAAGTTTATTTTATGCTCTCATCATCAATACATAATGACGTCTCCTTTGTTATTAATAACGTCAGAAATACGATTTTTCATACCTAGTAGAGGATTAGTTGTTAGATCTTGTGAAGAAGCTTTCCATTCTTTTTTATCGCCGAAACAAATGACTTGTAGGATCGAAGATTTTTTCTTGGCAAATTCATTTTGAGAATCTTCCAAACGTTTTCGATCGAATTCAGGTCTGGCGACATTGATGATCAATCAATTCGTTAGACTCTTTTCTGAGATCTCAATTGTTTTCAAAGTTGAGACATATGCTTTGGATCATTATCTACTTGTAACTCCCAGTTACTTGAACTCCGTCAAAAGTGGTCTCTGACAGTCAGCAATAGATAACGCTTATAGATCCTACAAACCAAGTCAACCTTGAGATTTTCCCGGAAACATTTAATATGACCAATGCCGTTACATGAAAAACATCCCAAAATTTTGACCTTCAGTGGATACTTTACTGTTCGAAAAACTTTTCTCTTTTCTGGCAAATTCCAGACACACCGTTTGAGCTGGTTTAGACGTATAGTGGTCTCATCCGACAAAAATATTCGATTCCAATCCTTATCACGTGTAGCATCCGCCCATTAAAGACGTTTCTGTCGATGTTTTTCTGTTAAAAGTGGTTTTTATATTGGCAGACTAAACTTAGCTCCATATTATTTCAACCAGCGTCGAATTGTCTCCTGCATCGTGTCTACATTTTTCCGCTTCAGGACACATTGTATCTCATGTGTTGTGGCAATATTGTCAGGGCTGTGGCTAGGTCACTGATTCGTTGGTCAGTTTTTTCCGTTGTACCACGAGGTCGTCCAGTGCGCTTCGAGTCACTTAGATCTTTAGATTCTTTCCACCTGTTGAGCCAGTATTGTACAGTACGCTTTGCACAATTGATTGCTTTTGCTACAGCCTTCACGCCAAGCTTTGGTCCCATCGGATGATGAGACAAAAAGACAATTTCGTACCGTTTATCCAATGAAAGTGACATAGGCTACTATTTATGTATGGAACAGCCTTTGAAGTTCGAATCAATGGATATGAGCAGGAGGCTGTACTAGTTGTCTATATATAGGGATAGAACAGAAATTCAAGAAAATGCTAGAATTTTCTAGGGGGCCGGAGACTTTTGTCGAGTACTGTAGAGAAATCAATTAATATTTTCTCCTGCATTTTATAAATAGAACAGACGTAGCTAATTTGTTGTAGCCACAATAGACAGAGATGTTGCTCTTATCTGGATATCAGAGAATATAATCTCTCTAATCCAATCTATACCACCATCTATAGTTGATACCGTCTTTACTGTCAAATGTATGTTTCATGAAACATCAGTTTATTGAATATCATTTTTAAAAAAGGGGTCCAGAAAATTAGATTCGCATATATTCGATTAGGATGTGTTCGTACAATCGACGAGAACTAGATTGATACTGAAACATGTTCGATTTCATTTCGATTACTATTCAGAGTTATCTGATAGCTAAGAACATGCATCATGAAATGGTTCTGTAATCTTCTTGAATAGTGCAAGAAAACAATCATCTTCCTACTGGATAACCTGAATAAATGAATCTTTATTAGCATCGAATTTCACTCGTTTGTCGAAAAAAGAAAAAACTTCTTTCAACATATTAACTATTAAAAAACTGGTCAGAGAGAATAAGCATTTTCTAAATGAGAACATCATTAATATTCCATTAAAGTTGGCACACAAAATCAATTGTCGAATTTTCTCTCATTTTATTTTAAATCTTTGTAGACGATATTGTGACTGGCACTCTGTCACTGTAAGAAAAACACACGAATTTAAACTGTTAGTTTGTTCAGAGTCTATTTGCTTGTAAACAGATTCTTTAGCAAAAATTATGATAATATTAGAAACTTGCACATATATCATTAGGTTTTCTTGTCTAGCTATGATTCGAAAAGAATAGTTAATGCCATCAAATACACTGCGTCAGATTCTTTACTGTATGTCTTTACGGCGAGCGAAGTAAAATAGCAGCGACGGTCCCTGCAAAGTTCAAAATAACGCCAACAATACTGATACCTCCAGCTGGACCCACCGTAAACACATATCCACTAGTAACAGCATAGAGACCTACTATCATTCCTATTAATCCAAACGCAAAACATAAACAAGTCAATCCTTTACCAATCCAAAATAATGCGGAACCAAACTGATTCATTACTGCAACAAATATCAGGCATCCAACTGCAAAGGGTGTAACTATACAGGCTAAGGTCATGAACGCTCGTGCAGCCAATAATTCAGAACAGGTAGAATCGCTTGGAGCACAGGTACTTCCTATAATTGCACAATTTCCGTTTTCATCACATGTTCTCCAGAGTCCTTTCTGTTTAGTACCAAAGCCAGTATCATAAGTACCCCTATAATTGAAGGAAAGATCAAAGAAATTTTACGATGCTTCCATAGTTATAGAATACTTGTTCGACTCGAATGAATTGTTGAAGTGGTTTGTTCATACAGCAAAATCAAGAAACTAATTTTATGTTTTTCCACTGTTTTTATCCATCATAAACTTCAAAATAACTTGTATCAATTAGAGTCGAAGCCAATATGAAGCTGTCGAGATAGATCGCTAATCGATAAAATTTAAGGTGAGATATTTGAAAATCAAATCAGTTAATGTCTCCAGGGATGACTAACGAATCGATCATATGTATCAAAAATACAGATTTATCTTAAGTACGGTTTAACAGGGAAATTTCTATGGAGATTAACTTCTTTTGGTAAGAATTGTCTTTATTCCGCAGAGCTCCACGACAAGCTTGTAAACAGCTACCTAAACATGATGAAGCACTTTCGATCATGAATCGAATCAAGTAGTCTAAAGTTGATTAGTAAACTACTGGTTTTCGGGCAACTAATCTTCACTGGACTTGTTTTAGCGATATTACAAAAGTGTACAGTTCATTTGAATAAATTCATCACACAATGAGAAGAAAAACAATATGTGAATTAAAAATGTATGAAAAAACCGTCGATGATCTTCTAATCTATTAATTGCTAAACTGCAAAAATATCACGTATTCTCAGAGATACAAACAATTAGCATAGAAATTTACTGAGTCGACATTTCGTTATATGATATTATATATTGAATTATTTGATACAAAAACCGAAACATATACATGGCGGGCGTTGTAGAATAAACGGCCTATCAGTATTTTCTCAATAATTTCTTCATTCTTTATTTTCTAATCGTGAAATTTCCTCCTAAACATCCGTCACTTAATTCTCTACACCATCTGTATTTAGCACATTCCTGTACAAAACGAAGCAGAAATCAGAAAATAAAAATGCTCAACACGCTCATAACGATCTACATGCTCAGCTGAAAAATCATTCTTTTAGATTTTTTCATCGGCTAGTGACCACTAAAATAAGACAATATAAGTATTTTGTAGCTCTTGAGAAGTTCTAGCGATTGTTAAAAATTTTAACAATTTCATATGCAGCCTTTGATATAAACAAATAATCTTCTCTTTCAGATTTTCTATACCTTAGCCAAAATACCATCTTTTGGGTTTGGATTTTCTTCGTTTTAATAGAAAATTATTACTATGCAGAATGCAGAGGTGAAAATTGCCCTAAAACTAGCTTCTTCAATTTCGCTATTAACAACCCTAACATGTAAGTCATTTTCAATAGGATTTCAAGAACTGAGCGTTTTCGATCTTCAATTTGATTCGAACGCGATTTGGCTTATGCGACGAAACAGAGAATCTTTGAAAATCCTAGAAAGCCTTTTCATTTTTGTTTCGTTGCTTTTAGTCTTCTGAAAACTATTCTGAATTTTAATTGTAGGATATCAAAAGATAAGAGTACATGAGATTCAATTCAATAATTAATACAAGTGAGATATTTGTAGATGGTTTGTTGAAAATTTTATTGTTGACGGGAATTTTCGATCTTTCTATCGATCATTTTCTACCTTTAACTTGTTCTACGATCTTTTAGAACACTATACATGCAAATACACAATACACAATACACAAAACATAGAAATACAGAATTCATACGAATATACAAAACATCATGATCATTGAACTACTATGCCTAGCAGTTCTTACATGTCCAAATGCATTACTCATGTTTTCAT